>JBBIGA010084016.1:0-10000 GCA_037576975.1 Alestes dentex | reverse complement strand
TTTGACTGGTAGTGTGTGTACATACTAGGGGACGACCGATATGATGACTTGTAATCAAAGTGACTGATAACTGATACACATTTGTAGTTAAAATGAAGGGGTCGCCAAACTTTAGAATAATACAAACTCCAACAATAAACCCTTGTTGAAACACCGTTTAAGCAGGTGTTTAGGGTTGAAGCAGAGTCAGAGACGACTTCAGGACACGCCTCAGGGAAGCTGGGTAGTCGTGAATTGAGACTGAGAGTATGTCTGGTTCTAGTATGCGACATGCAAGAAATAATGTTATAGACTGAAAGACTGGAGCTAGTTAAGTAAGTAAAATATATCAAAAATAGCAAAGAATGTTTAAACAAAGACAAATGGCCAAACTCAGGGGTTTGGTTTTGCACAAAATACGACTTTTAAACTTGTTTAGAGAGAATTCAGAAAAAAAACGTTAAAACTTGTTGAGCCTCTTGTCTACCAACGTTACTGCACGGACGATGGAACTCATGAGGGCCTCTTAGTTTAGTTCAACCTTAATGTTACATTCTGAGTTCTGACTGCTACACTGTTCATTAGGATGGATAAATTTCAACAGAACACAATGGCGACAAGCCTGGAGCACTTGGTTAGCCGTGGAAGAGAAAGCGCAATGAAATGGTGCGAGATTAACTTATAGAAGTGTTCAGTAGAGCGTGCAGTTTATATAACCTCCATAGAAAAGCATGGGCGATAGGATGGGACGTCCTGATCCAGAACTAATCTTCCAACATCAGTTCCTGACCTCGCTAATGCTCTTGTGGCTTCTTGTTTTCGTGTTGCACTCTGGTCCTCGAGGAACGCTGCTTCGTTTCATCGTGTTCTGTGGATGGGTGCTTGAAATGACAAACACCTACTTGACTTGACTCGACTTGACTTGGTGTTGTGCAAACGGAGCCTCAGGACTGTTCCAGCTAAGAGCGCTAACACATCAAATGTGGCCAAACACCTGAAGGGCCGCCGCGCTGACCTGTACAGAGGTGGGTGTTTTCAGTATCACTGAAACATTTAACAAGGTGTCTCATTAGACCGTCCTGATAAATATTTATTATCCCGTTCTTGGACTTGAGCCACGAGGGCTAAACTAACTGATACGGCTCTTTACCGTAAAACACCCAATAAAGGCCTCTACATTTATCTGTTTCAGCAAGTCCGTTCACATGAGCCTCACTTCAAACTGGACTGATCTTCTCTTGACTTCTGAATGTTCAGTATAAGAGGCTTTTGAACAACTGCGCCACCTCACTTGGATTTTTCAGATGTATTATTTGATTTATTTTTCCTTTTACAGATTGTAATCACAGTGTGTTTATGTAATTGACCTTTAAATGCCACAGTCTGGGTTTCTGAACCAACAGAAATAAAATAAAGAAACAAGAAAAAACAAACAAAACATAACAGACATATCACAATCCATTGCTTTGATATGCATTCAAATAAATGGGGCAATTTCAAGGTCTGAGTTTGAGGATCAGGTGATTAAACCTGTTGTTCAAAATCTAAAACAATTTCAATGATTCGTTAAAAGTTCGCGTAAGAGAAATGTGATATTTATTTTTGCTCTACAAGTCAAACATTTTTGAACATACTGAGATTTTCTGCCTTTGCATGTTTCTCACTTAATATTTATTAAAAATACACTCTTATTTGCTCAATATAAAAAATACACTCAATATAAATGTATAGTATGTTATTATTTTCAAATATCGACATTTTATTATGTTAATATTTGAGTTCCTTTTTAATTGTCAGAAAAGTCATATTTTTCATCACTACTACCTATAAAAAAAACACCTAATATAATTATGATTATGAGATGAATCAACAGACAAGTGTGCATTAAAATTTAAAGGGCTGTCTGGAATTTGAGTTAATAGGATGTCAGATATGCACTGTTACAGAGTTTTTTTTCCCCCCCAAGTGTTGTATCAGGGGTGAAATGTAAGTGTGGCATCCTGACACTGTATAAAAACAAAGATTTGTGTGTGTCAGGTTATCTGAGCTCAAAGAAATCAGAGCTTTACCAAGTTCACCTCAGACTGAGAACTTTTTATAGACAGTGTGAGGACAGCTAACGGGGCCATAGACAAGACTAACCTCGTTTTTGTGTGTGTGTGTGTGTGTGTGTGTCTGTGCACAGTGGACATAATGGCGAGAGCCCCGGGGCTGTGTGTGTCTGGGGAGATGGGGGGTTGTGTGTGGGCTGTGTTAGTGAGGAAGAGAAGGAACACACTCGCCCTTCCTGCTAGCGCTTACTGAACGGAGGACAGGAACGAGGGATGGTGCAGACAGAGGAGAGGAAGGAGGAATGACACACTCTGCACACTCACTCCGCTCTTACACCTCCTCAGAGACAGCTGGTCGAGAGAGAGAGAGTGTTTTTGTGTGTTTTTGTGTGTGTGTGTTTGAGAGAGAGCGAGAGATTATTTTGTGAACATGGAGTTTGCAAAGGCCATTATATTACGGCATAATGTCTACTGTGCAGTGAGTGTGTGTGAGTGTGTGTGTGTGTGGGAGAGTGGGAGTGTGTGTGAGGGAGTGGGAGTGTGTGTTCTCCTTCTCCTGTCCTTTTTTTTCAATATTTTGCCAATTCCACAAAGCACATTCAGTGAACACCGCAAATTCAGCCTTTTTATTTAAACCAATAAACTCAGCAAAACCTCAGTCCTGAAGTGTGTGTGTGTGTGTGTGTGTGTGTGTGTGTGCGTGTGTGTGTGTGTGTGTGTGTGTGTGAGTGTGTGTGTGCTCACTTGTGTTAGAATGGACCAAATGCAGAGGCGGCATTTTACTGCCCACTGATCAGTATTATTGTTTGTTTTCTAGTTGGAACTCTTATTTTGAAAAGATATGTCTGTGTCTAGCATCATGTTCTGTCAGCTGTTTGGTGTTTTGAGTTCAGTAATTGAGTCTTTTGTGTATTTATGTTCTAAGAGTTTTGTATTAGTTGTCGGTCAGCCCTCATGAAACCTCACTCTACCCGTTCCTCGTGTGTCCTCTGTGTTAAGTAGACTTTAGGTTTTAGGCCCTTGTGCCTCTTTGTGTTTCCTATGTTTGACTTAGTCTTTTGTAATAAAAACCCATCAAAGGAAACTTGCGCCTGCACCTCGCTCACCACCCTGAGCACGCCCAATGTGACAGTCAGTGGGTGTGTAAAGTACTTCTAGTTCATTTTCTGCCTTCATTCTCAAGCTAACAGTGCTACACAATCATTTTCTCACGCTGGATTAGAAGCAGAGGTAACTAAAAACAACATTTAAAAAAGACTTTCCAGTGATATATTCTTAACATTTATACTGCAGTTTTACAGTGAATGCTGCAATAAACACTCAAACACTATGTTAATAGATTTAGACTGTTGGATCTTTTAGCCTTTTTAGCCAGCTGTTGGCCTCGTTGTTAAGAAAATAAGCTGTCGGTCAGCGATTTAAAATAAACCTGACTTAGTGGCCCAAGCAGCAGCCTAATGGTCCATTCACAGTCCATTTTTAGTGACTTGCGTGATAAATGAGAAAGAGAAATGCGTGATTCAGTTGGTATGAGGTGGTCAGACTGAGTATTTTATAGTTTTGGGCATTCATTTCATTCTTCTGTGTTGGTTCAGCTCCTAGACTGCTATGTAGTTGCCTCTCACTTTGAAGCTTTAGTTTTTCATATTAGACTAAAAGAACCCAAAAATGGAGGAATGGGACTCCTATGCTGACTATAAATATACTAGAAAGTTACCCAGTATTCAGTGTATAAAAATAGAGAATATTGTTTCTGGCTACTACGGCCTCCACTGGTTCCTCCTCGTCCTTGACTGTTGTAGCCTTGTGTTTGGTACTCTATTTTGCTCTCTGAAGGTCAGTGTCAGAGCCTTTCTATTTTCTCGAGTGTTTGACCCTGAGACGGTAAAGCCGGCCTGCTGTGCTGAAGCTCTAATGTAGGTTTAGTCCATTTCTGTGCTTTAATGCAGGAGCTAAATAAGGGCTCTGGTACTCTAGGGCCCCTCAGTCATTAGAGCTGGGTGCCCTGCAGGACTGGGTGACCCCTGAGGGGATTCAGGGTGTGCTCATTTCCCCTTTCCTCCTCCTTCTCCTGTTTTTCATCCTTTCATGTTCCGACTCAGGGTGTTACTCCTGCTCTCTTAACACTTCCTTGTTCCTCAGTTTGACTTTTATTTACCATTATTATTAAATGTTTTCACAGCTAATTCTTCTACCAATACTAACTGCCATACTACTTCTACCAGTAGTACTTTTGTAACTATTTTACCACTAACCCTATGTCAGAACTACTTCTTTACAAGTTCTACCACTACCACTATCCTACACTTCTTCCATACTGCTACTTTCACAACTACAAATATTTCTACTTTGGTCACTACAAGTTCTACTAGTACCACAACAGCTACTACATGTACAACCACTTCAAATACTACTATTACTGTTTCTGCTTCCATAGTGCTACTTTCACCACTACATCTACTTCGACTACTACTAGTACCACTACTACCACTCCTACTACCGCCACTAACAATATTACTATTACTAATATTATTATTACTTATTTTTTCCAGCCATCTCTTCCCCTACTACTTCTACTGCTAGTTCTTTGTTACTATTTTACTACTAATCCTACTTGTGTCAGTACTCATTCAACTACTACCACTTCTGAAACAACTACTTCTACTTCATCCATCCTTCTACTTTCACAAATACAGCTACTTCTACTTTGATTACTTCTAGTACCACTACTACCACTAACACTATTACTATGACTAATATTATTATTACTTATTTTTTTCTGCCACCTCTTCTATCAGTACTAATTCTCTTACTACTTCTTCCTAGTACTTTTGCTACTATTTTCTACTAATCCTCCTTGTGTCAGTACTGCCTCTTTACAAGTACTACCACTTCTGATACTAGTACTTCTAATTCCATCCTGTCACTTTCACAACTACATACTTGGACTAATGCTAGTACTACGAATACTACTGCTACTACTAAGACTAAGACTACTACTACTAGTATTACTACTTGTACTACTACTTTTTTCTGCTACTACTATTGCTATTACTTTTACTATGTAGTGTTCCCTCACGAAGTCGCGGTTCAGAGTTTGCGGCCTCAGTCGTTCGCTGATTTTTTCTTAGAACTGGACTAATACTTGTTCGCAGAAACCTCAAATATCCTCAGTGGTTTTTTTTTTTGTTGCTTCTTTTGTGGCAATATATAACGTTTCATGCATTTTTGTGCTAAAGTATTAAGAAAAATATAATTTACTAATTTTGTAACATACTAGTAACGTAAATTTCATATAAAATATAACTGTATACATTTCTTAGTACTGTCTAGAGATCACAAAGCAGCTGTATATTGTTTGCTGCCCTGTGACGCATCTCTGGCAGATACAGTCCAGAATTCAGCATCAGAACAGTTTCTGAGTGTTCTCGTGTTCCGAATCTCGAGTGTTCTCGTGTTTTTCGTTTTAATCTTCTTAAAGCCCTGTATTTTTATTACTGTAAATTAAATTTATTTATTACTGTATTCACCTGCTTATACCAAAGAAAACACCCGTGCATGAATTACAGTCCAGTCTATACGGGGGTAACATCGGTATTTACATTCTAGCACTGCGGGAGTCCAATGTAAACTGTACAGTACGGATACGGGTTTATCTTTATATTTTCTTTCAGGGTAATGTATTAAGCTGAGTTTAAAATGAAATTTAAGGGTTTTGCGAGCATATTTGGGGGCATATTTAGTGACAGGATGGAACCCGTATCCGTACTATAAAAAAATTGTAGGCATTTTTTACCACATCTGAAATTCGGCGTTTTTCACAATTTGCAGGTGCTCTTGGAACGTAACCCCCATGATTTTCGGAGGTCTACAGTAATACAATTTATAATGGAAGTAATAATAATAATCATAACAAATATATTAATAATAATAATTATCATATAATAACAATAACTATCCTAATTACAAGCTTGAAAGTGCCTTACATTGCAATCAGAGTCGGTGAAGAGGGCAAGATAAAAGATTTGGGTGACTACAGACTTCTAGTGTTAGCAACATTAGCCCCGTAGCTCCAGTTCTACACTAAAGAAATCAAATATAAACTCCTACGTGTCTCAGATTTAATTTTCAATTGAACAATATTTAAGTGAAAAACAGTGTGCTTGATAACAAAATGATGGCCTGTGAGTTCTTTTTACTTAAAAAATGCAGTTAAACCAACCAACGAGTTAACCCAATGCAAGAAGATACGTACAAACAGAGTGTTTTAGAGTGAGCTGAGCACTAAACGTAGTTTAAAGCCACTCCTTTTCTGCATTTAGACAGATGGCTTTGTTGTTTCACTTTATTCTACGTACATTAGATGACTGCTGAGTCATGTAAGTTTTGCTTAGCAAATGTAGACAGGCAGGCTTTCCTGTAAGAAAATGTCAGGGAACTTGTTGTTTCCTTCAATAGAGTCTTTGTGTTCGTTGATGGTTTTCCTGTTTTTCAGTGAATTCATGCTTGTCTTGGCTCACCTGTGTCTTACTGTTAAAAAGTCATGTTTTTTTGTAGAGTAAATCAAATACAGCCTGTTATCTGTTATTCTTCTGACCGACATCCGTGACAAACACCACACACACTAATACACACAGCGCGCGGTGAGCTGACCCGTGCGACTGGTAAACACACGGGCTGTAAAGACGACAGATTTGAAGTAGCTTTAAACTACTTTTAGTGCTCAGCTCAACAAACAGAGGCGTGCACACACACACACACACAAACACACACTCACACACACACACATAGTGTGCTGTAGCAGTGAAGTTTCATACAATTTAAACACTTTAAAACTATAGTTTGTATGTAAGATTCTTGCATGGGTTTAACTGGCTTGAAATTTTTTAGGTAAAAAGAACTAACAGGCCATCATTTTGTTATCAAGGACATTGATTTTTTTTTTTTTTTTTACTGAAAAAAAGTTTGGCACACTCTTAAAGGGATGGTTCAGCAAAAATCTAATCTGAGACATTCTTGGAGTCCAACCTTAACTTCTTAAGTAAAAACTGGAACTACAAGGTAAACATTGCCAAAATCACAACATTTCTATATATTTCTATAAATGCATTTCAAAGCTCTCCTAAACCCACTCGAAAAACATCCAGCTCCTTATGAGGGTGAAGCAGACTTGTTGATGTGGTTTAGGATACATGCATGAACCCTTTGCTCTTTATAATGGTCTTTAATCATTAAAACTGATTCTAGATCAGTACTCCTGCTCCTGGGGTGGTTTGTAAAAACAGACCCTGTTGTGTAAGAAGGCTGCTCGCAGCATTTGGTAACACAGTGAAGATGAATTTGTTTCATGGAGATTGAGGGTGATTATAATATATTCATTTTTCAGTAACTTTACCTTCATGGGCTCCAAAAGTGTCTTGGCTGGTCAAATTAAGCAAGTTAAGGGAATGCTTAAATAATTTTTTTTAAAGCTGTCTAAATGGAACATGATACATACTTTTAACTGATGTAGAGCATTTATTTTAAACTTCGAAGTTTCTTCACACATTTTTTCTACAAATTATTTAAAGAAGAACCCACCGAAATGTTCTTTAAGGAATGAAGCATGGTTCTTGTACGAACTCATTTTGGAACCTCTATAAGTTTGAGATTCTCTAAAGTATTAGATTTCTATTTTGTTTAATTCTCTCATAACTGAGTGTTTGAGATGTGAGTGTGTGCGAAATGGTTAATTGTAGTGAAATTTCATGACTCAGAATACTTTACAGTGGTGGTGAATGGAATCAGGTGTCTAAACCACAAATATCCATTTTAATTACAATCCAAACCCACCAGTGAACCTACATGTATCTACTAAGGGTTTACATGGATGTTGATGATGGTAAAATGTGACAAATCTGAACTAAATCAGTTTTCTTTGGGGACTATTTTGCCTCATGAAGCCCTGCATGTATCCCTCCACCATGAATGGCTTTAGTTTTAGGACCAAAATCTTCTCAAAACTCTGGGAAAACAACGTCTCAACCTACTTGGAACGGCTTTGAATCTCAACCACTTTTGCAGAAATGTTGAATCAGTGAAATTTGTCTTTAAGCATTACGAGTGTGAAATTAAACAGAAATTAAGTTCATTAAGACAGGATTGTTTTGTTAAAGTAGAGGGTGGACTAAATTGAGTTTATAACTCGTTTACTGATGAGTGTTTGTACTTGCAGCTGCATCCAGTAAGTCTTTCTGAGAGCTCTAATGGGTGGGACAGTGCAGGCTCATGTTTCCCTCAGAGAAAAGACAGTGTGTGTGTGTGTGTGTGTGTGTGTGAGTGAGTGTGTGGGTGTGTGAGAGTTGCTGAATCACTGAATGAAAGCTTTACCTTCCTCGTAGCCCCAGCTGAGCTCGTCTTTTCCAGGCAGATAATTCGACTCCTCAATCACGCTGTCCGCCATGGTGCTGAAGCAGGGGGGCCCAAACTTTTGCCCTCCTCACCCCTCTGAGGAAACGCTAAGATGTTTATGGGTCTCCTTTTGGCTGTGGTTCAAAGGAAAGTCCTCTTTTCTTCTCTCTTCGTTGGTATTCACTCTGCACCCATAAAACACACACACACACACACACACACAACACTGCTGCACAACTACAGCCTGCTCACACAGCTTTCCGCTCTTATGTCTCTTACTCTCCTGCTCCTTTCTCTCTGTACACTATCCACTAATCTCTCCCTCTCTTTTGCAGACTCTTCTCTCTCTCGTCTCCTCTTCTGCACTCCCGCAGGCTCTCTTCTTTCTTTTGTCTTTCTCTTTTGCTCTTTTTTATCTCTGTCTCACACACACACACACACACACACTCACTCAGACTCTCCTCCCTCTCTCTCGGACCACAGCCTCTTTATACTGCCCACAAATCTCTCTCTCTCTGTCTCTCTCTCTCTCTTCCTCTCCCTCTCTCTCCCTCTCTTTAAACTGCCCACAACTCACTCTTTCTGTCTCTGTCTCTGTCTCTCTCTCTCTCTCTCTCCCTCTCTCTCTCCCTCTCTTTATTCTGCCCACAAGTCTCTCTCCCTCATTCTCTCTCTCTCTGTCTCTCTCTCTCTCTCCATGTCTTTATACTGCCCTCTCTCTCTTTTTCTTTACACTAACCACAACTTGCTCTCTCTCTCCCTCTCTTCATACTAACCACAACTCTCTCTCTCTTTCTCTATCTCTGTGCTGCCCACATTCTTTCTCTCTCTAAACCTGTCTGTCTTTCCCTCAGTCTCTCCAACTCTCTCCCTCTCTCTCTCTTAAAACTACACACAACTCTCTATCTTTTTCCCTTTCTCTCTCTCTCTCCTTACACTACTCATATCTATCTATCTATCTATCTATCTATCTATCTATCTATCTATCTATCTATCTATCTATCTATCTATCTTTTCTAAAAGTCTTTTCAGCCCCCCGCTTTAACACACATCAGCAGCTCCCGTTTTGATTGGCTGAGAGCGATGGCTGATCTTTTAGAAGTGGCTCAGAGTCCAGCCTGGTTAACAGTCCGGCCACACACTTGCTGGACCCAACGTGCGTGATGTCACTATCAGAGGTCAAAACAATGCTCCAATAATGATAATAGTAATAATAGCAATAATAAGAAGAAGAAGAAGAAGAAGAAGAAGAAGAAGAAGAAGATGAAGAAGAAGAATAATATGTACTATTGTATATAACAGTTCTGAAGCTCCTTTTGTACACAGATGTGCAGGTCAAAAGCGTGCAGCTAAAACAAACAGTTTTAGCTAAAACTTAAAAAAGGACTAAAACTAAAGTGTATATATGTCTTTAGCTTTTTATTTTCATTGATCTGAGCAGAAATATTTGTCCCGCTAGAGAGGAAATAGGCGCGGTTCTAAAAACACCCACTCAAAAGGGACGAGAGAGGTAGAGAGAGAGAGAGAGAGAGAGAGAGAGAGAGAGAGAGAGAGAGAGAGAGAGAGAGAGAGAGAGAGAG
>JBBIGA010083996.1:0-11537 GCA_037576975.1 Alestes dentex | reverse complement strand
AAGGTGGTTGCTATGGTGTAGGAGGTTGTTGCTATGTAGTTTCCAGGTAGTTGCTAGGGTGTAGGACTTGTTGGCTGAGGAGTTTCTATGTGTTTGCAAAGGTATACAAGGTGTTTGTTCAGGTGAAGGAAGTAGTTGCTATAGAGATTTTGGGTGGCAGGCCAATCTCAAAATTTCTTCAGGAATTTTGCATTTTTATTTGAATGAACTGTCAGCAGATGTGGTTCCCATGGAGTAAAAATTTAATAGGAGATGTGTGCGCTCAAAAGCACTAGCATGGTGGGGTGTGGGAATGCTCTTAAACTCTATTTTATATGCTAACTGTAGTCTTACTAATAATTTTTTAATGATCAGTCATTTTTGGCAGAGAACACTATGAGTGTCCCTAAGTTCAATAAAGCGCACAACGTAATAAAAATCCTCAAATATTTTTTTATACATTCCAGTGTCTTGTGTAAACAAAGTCACGGAACCTTACAACAAACCGATGAAATTAACTGCATTTTCTAAAGAGAAAATTTGAAAATCCACAAAATATAGTAACCTAGTCATTGAAATCTACAGAGTTCTAGGCATAAATTTCCATGTAACATAGAAGTTCCAAAGAACATAGAGTTCCCAAGTCATAGAGGTCCACAGAACATGTCATAATGATCCAAATAAGTCACAGGATTGTGCAGAACAGTTAACAAGTCATAATTTTCTACATAGAGTTCCCTAGTCATAAGGATTCATGGAACATAAATTACCCTAGTAATAAAGTTCTAAAGAACATTTTCTAGTGTTCTATAAATAACCTAGACAGAAAATCAAATTTTACAGAAAATCAAGTTCCCTACTCATAGTGTTCCACAGAACATTGAGTTACCTAGCCTTAAAGCTCCACAGTTCATGAGTTTCCTAGTCATAAAGTTGGACAGAGTTACAGAATTCTGTAAAACATAGTCATCTAGTCGTACAGTTCAACAGAACATAAAGATCCTGGGTGAATTAAAGGAGGAACAGTTGGAGCTTCAGCGAGGCCAGGCTCTGCTGGAGGGATGAGGAGTGATGAGATTAAGATAACCTAGAGAACCTAGAGCTCCTTCAGCAAGGTAAGAACGCTTTTGTTCATGAACAAACAGGTCTGGGACCTTGAGTAAACAGGTCAGGGACCTGTAACTAAGGCAGGTTGGAGCAACCTGATAAATCTAAAGAAATGGTATCTATAACCAGAGGAACTGGTCAGGGACCTAAACCCTCAAAGGAGGAACCCCTATAAAGGGGGATTTAAAATACATGCTTATAAAATACCCGGGAACAGAAATATATGTATATATAATAAAAGAAAAATATAAAATAAAAAAAATTTAAAAATGGGAAAAAGTAAAAAAAAATAAAAAAAATAAAAGTATAATTTTGCAAGATCATTAAAAGTAGGTGAATGCGAGAAAGAACCAGATAGAAAGGGAGCATCAGGTGAAGGAAGAGACGGAGGAGATTGGAAGAAAAAGTTGGAAGAAAAGATAAACAAGGTTTTAGCCGAGCAGGCGAAGGAAACTAGTGCCCCACCAGTGGGCCTTTACCCAATCCTACCAACAGAAAAGTAAGGTGATGATGAGGTAGTAGTGGTCAAGAGAAAGCGTTCGTGCAAGCAAGCTGAAATAGACCACCCCCCACAATAACCCAGAGGGAAGGACTTCCACACCAACAGAGGTAACTGCTGAACCTCAAGACAGAAGAATGGGAAACAGACTATTGAATCAACAAGATGGAAATACTGCTTGTGAAGGCATCCCTCATCCACAGGATAATGTTACTGATTTTACAAGCCAGTTTTGGAACTTTTTTGCCAAAGCTAGTGTCTGAATACAGCAGAAGCTGAGCACTATGCATGTGGGATTTTAAGAGTGGATTTGTACATGGGAACTAAAAAACCCTTAATGAATGTCTGAATAGAGAGAAAGGATAAAAGAGGAAGATTGCATTGTTTTTTTGTTTTTTTATCAGGAAAGCCTAAAAGAATAGTTGTAGTGCCTGATGTGGTTTGGTTTATTGCACATGGCTAAGAATTATTTTCAAAGTGTCAATGCCCTTTCTAAGGAACTTTTCAAAGAGGAGTGGGCAAATAACAACAGGAATTTACTTCGAACAACCAATGTTTAATCTACACAGTAAACAAAATGTAAACTCTTTCTTTCTTGTTTTCTTTTATGACGTCTGTGTTTGTTGTAAATATCCAAGTGTTAAACCAAAAATGTAAACAAAACCAAACCTGCCTGTCAGAGCTCTGTAATAAATAAATAAATAAATAAATAAATAAATAAATAAATAAATAAATAAATAAATAAATAAATAAATAAATAAATAAAACTAAGAGTTAACCCACTGTTCATCTAGCCGGATAGTATGGTTTTAAAGTGAGGTGAGATCTTATCTGTCGCACAGAACGGAGATACGAGGTGCAGAATGATCAGTCGGCTGGCAGAAAAGCTCCTCTTCAGCTCGCTCTCTCTCTTCAGCTCGCTCGCTCGCTCTCGCTCTCGCTCTCGCTCTCGCTCTCGCTCTCGCTCTCTCTCTCTCTCTCCCGCCTGCGCGTCCGTCAAACGGCAGTTTGTCCACTCGATTGTCTCGAATCCCAACAAAAGAAAAAAAAAAAAAACAACCTGCATAGCAGGGCAATGTTCAATTATTCACTCTGAAATTATCTATACCAGATCTGGAAATAACATCGCGAAAAATCTATATACAGGGACATACGGCAGCTTAAAGTTCACATATATTTCACACTGCTTTAGTTCAGCTTATACATAGCACAAAACATGGCTTCCAGTAGTACCGTAGCTCATTATACACAAGTTCAGCTCCGATTGTTCTTTTTTTTTGTACGTAAGAAATGCTGTATTTTCCACTATCGCCACCTACTAGACAAAAATTTTATATGCGCCAGAACATAACCAGTAGATATAGTAGATTCAGCTATGAACTTAAAACAACCTATCCTCTCTTGTAGGCTATTTTGAGTGGGTTACATCCAGGTGTGTGTGTGTGTGTGTGTGTGTGTTTTTGTATGTATCTGCTCAGCAGAGGAATGGTCAAGGTGGGGAGTGTCACAGCGGCGCTTTTGAAACTTTGGCAGATCTGCAATGGTAAAGTACAGTGCCTGTAAAATTTTGGGACAGACTGAAATTTTTTACATTTGCATGTTACTCATTTAATATTTACTAAAATTACACTTAATATTATTTGCTAACAAATAAATGTACAGTAGTATTTTTTTTAATTTAGCATTGACTTATAAAAGACCACCTAATACATTATGATATTATTATGATATTATATTATGACGTGGAGCCGCAGACAAGTGTTAGATATTTAATGAGCTATAAAGTTAACAGTTAACAAGTGCATTTAAAGTTAAAGACGGTCTAGAATTTTAATCTGCATCACCACATGACCAATTAATAGGATGTCAGACATGCACTGTTACAGATGATTTCACTTCACAAAGGAAATTTGTTTAATTTGACAATATTTCATTTATAGTTGTTGTCTCAACAACATTTTAATGTTTGACAAGAGTGAAAATCTACAGTTTGTGAGAGATGGATGAGTGGCTGTGGGGTTTATGTAATGCTGCTGTGTCTCAGTTATGAAACCAGAAGCCAAGTGTTTCTAAGCTTCCCCAACTGTAGGATTGGGGGGGATTGCATGAGGGGCCATTGTGACATTGTCTACTACTTCCTGAAAAAAATAAATAAACTGTTTGCTCAGAAAAACGTATGTGAGTGAGACTCATTCATTGCCTGTGCTCCAGGAGATCCAAAAAGGGTAAAATCAAACTTAAAGTTAAAAGAAACAAAAGAAATAAGTAACGACGGTTGGGGTCTGTTACCCTAGGCCACCACACTAGCTCTGAACGATAGTACATGTATGTACATATATGCTTTGTGAGTATTCACTATTCATGTGTTCCAGTCCTTTCGATTTTTCTGGGTGGCCATTTACGAGTGTGAGTGTTTGTCCATATAGTGTATGTGAGCTTTGTATTGCTACATCATTGGCTAATTTACAATTTCTTAAGGAAATAGACAAGCTGACAAAGAAGCAAAAAATTCAAAGCAAAAACAGTGTTAAGGTGTGTAATTGGCAGTAACTCGGTTAAAAGCAGATGTTCAAGTTTAGCTTTACAGGTATTAAGAACAGATGTGGACTACTTGCGCACTGATGTATGTCGCATTGGATAAGAGTGTCTGCTAAGCGCCGTAAACGTATAGGGTACATATAAAGGTAAAGGTATGGTCCCCAGTAGGCCACAGGGAAGTCCCACGGCTTGAGTCACCAAATGCACCATCCCAGCTCCGAGAAGGGTCCAATCAGTGTTCTCTCTGGGATGGGCAGTGGGTTGAGCCAGGGCTGGTCAAGTTCCCTGGAGGCTGTGCCCGCTGAGACAAACTGCAAATAAAGCTAGTCCAGGGGGTCCATCAGGGCCAGGCTGTAGCTGGCCAACGCCTTCACCGCTTTTGTTTTTTGAACAAAATAAACTATACACATGTCGGTGTTGCTGTGCCCTCACGCCAGTGCTACAGCGTCACTAGGCCCCCAGAGGTTGCTAGGCCCCGAGCGAGACAAACCACCACTCACTAAGGGGCGCTGCCCAAATTCTCCCCCACTGTAATGTACGGCACGGGAAATGGCCACCACCCATAGGCTGAAAGGCCTAAATATACACCCAGAAACAGGCAGAGACACCAGACCAAGTGCACAGCAGAGCGTGTATTTTAACTTAAAGACATAATTGGGGGAAGGGTACATGAATACATATGCACACCACACTTTTCACCATGTATTATTTTCCTTATACTTCATAACTATACATTTCTTAGTGTTGGTCTATCACATAAAATGCCAATAAAATTAATTTAAGTTTGTGTTTGTAACATGAAAAAATGTGGAAAAGTTTCAGGGGTATGAATACTTTTTCAAAGCACTGTATATAGAACACTGAAGCTGGGCAGCTGGTGGCCTAGTAGTTGAAGGTTTGAATCTCAACTGCTAGTGTCATCACTGAGGTACCTTTAAGCAGGGAACTGTCCCCACATACTGCTCCCCAGGTGCCCCTTTGCTCCCCTGGCGCCTCTTGTTGGTGCAGCCCACTGCTTCACTTGGTGAATGGGTTCACACTGTGTGTTGTGCTGTAGTATGTTCACGTGTTACAAGTGGTCACTTTACTTTAATTTAGAAATCTTAGAGCTCCACATAACAGGAATCCCGTGTCATAGTGTTCGTCTGAACATAGAGATCTCACATACTTCTCTGCAACTCTTGACTTCCTCGTACAATACCACAACTCCTTCCTAGGCAATCTGTCATATGCCTTTTCCAAGTCCACAAAGACAGTGCAACTCTGTCTGACCTTTTCTGTTCTTCTCCAGACTTCCAAAGAACATACTGTTACATAATCATGTATTTGGACAGAACGTAGAATTACCTATTCATAGAGTTCTGTAAACATAGAATTACCATGGAACATAGTAGAGTTCCAAAATCATGTATGTCCACAGACCACAGAGTTACCATGTCTTAGATTCCCACAAATCAGTGTTCACTGATTTTAAATAATAGAGTCAAATAAAACATATAGATACCTAGTCATAGAGCTGCACAGCGCATAGACTTTCCTAGTCATAGCATTCCGCAGAACATAGAGCTATAGGTTCATACAGTTTCACAGAACATAGTTACCTAGTCAAAAGTTGCATGGAAAACAGTGTTCCTGAGTTGTAAAATGTTCCACAAAACAGAAAACTCTAATTATCGAGTTAAAAAAACATACCTAGTTTTAGAGTTCCACAGAACATTGATTTGCATAGTCCCCTAGTCATAGAATACCAAAGGACCCAGTCAGAGTGCTGAACAGAACAGAGTTCCAAATAAGTTGTAGTATCTAGTGATAGAGTTCCATTGAGCATAGAGTTCCCTAGTCATATAGTTGCACAGAACACAGAACTTTGTAGTGGCACACCACGACACACTGATAAGTGATGAGGAAGATCAGGGGCACTCTGTTTAAAATAAAAGTGACAAAGAGGTTTCTCCGGAGCGTTGCCATTGAACCATCACCTTTGGTTCCTGATTTTTTTTTTTTTTTTTTTGTAAATGAAATGTGTGAGCATCCAGAACCTTGTTAAAGTTTAAAAAGCCTCCACTTAATGAAAACTTTTTGAAAACCTTTAAAATCTAGATTAGAACTTTTATATTGTGTGTGTCAGTATGTGGAGATTCTTTAAACTAAAAAAAAAAAAGATTCACATTAGTACTTCTAATCCACTGAAGAAAAAGGAAGTATTTCTCCGGCATGGCTAATAATTTAGACAAGCAACATGCTCTACAAATCTCTGGTTTCAATGTAAAGACAATAACAGTTTTGCTACATTTTTACAATTATTCAAACCTTATGAAAGCTCTCTTGACCTTCACAGGTTTAATTTTCTTTTAGATTGTGGTTGTCGTGCTGCTCCTGGTTTATTCTCTCTTTAGCTATATTTGTTACTGATGGAAAATAATATAAACTAGAACAGCAAAACATTGTCAAGAGAAGGCCTACGTATTCTTTATTTCTCATTTTTACTCCATCATGATCTGGGGCATCTTGTAAGCCCATGCATTAATACAACTCTGATTGATGTGTTTCAGTGCAATTGGGACCTGGTATTGTTTGTTGGCAAACCTAGATCATCTGTTCTGGTTTTGTCAAGCTGTTACTGAATGTTGCATTTGACTGCCTGCTCTGTTTATGAGTTCCATTGTCTTAGCTAGAAAAATAAAATGTGTCCTTTCTAGGTGCTTCACTACAGTGTAAATAATGCAAAGGTTTCTCTCCTCACACTTCTCTGCTGGTAAAACTTTCACTTAGAAATTGTCACACTTAAGTTAAATTCACTTTTACACAAAAAGTGTGTAGGCTTGAAAGTAAGTTGGCAGTTGCTCATAGATTTCACTGCAGCCATCTAATGGAAATATTGACTCACCTGTCTGCCAGCTAGCTAGCTGTGTGTGGGTGTGATGTCTGTATCAGTTTGATTATAATTGTGCAATTGCTGTTTATCTGGTGGTGAATTGGTGTAACCAATTAGAAACAGTTTGAACACAATTACACATGCAGTGATATTTGTGTTGATTTTTATTTCACAGCTTCTGTCATCTGCTGGGCTACGCAGTGACAGTATCATGTATGTCATTCTACTATCATACAAAGGTTCATTAGACAACATATATTTTTTTTAAATGTTCTCTGGATAAACACGTGTATTGCTGCATTTAATGGAAAATGAAAACCCTCCACAGTGTTTAATGAAATAGACAGAATGGATTTCTTTAAGCCATACACTACATTATACTGTTGGTTGCAGAGTTTTACAGGGAATGTAGGGCTAAATCCATCAAACATTTTTTGGTCAGGGATCGCCTATCAAATGATAGAATATTTCTTTAGTACTCATTACCAAATAGGACTTTAATAATTAAAGCAAAAGCAAGAACATTTTGTAAACATTCAGACCAGACTAATTGTCAGGAGAACAGAAAGCAATGCAGATTTATTCAGAACACATGCAAGTGAAGTATTCAGAAGTTTTCAGTAACTGTTACACTGTGTAGAACTATTGCTGTGTAGCCCTCTTCAGATTACAGCTCCGGGCCCATAAAGCGAAGATCAAGATCACCTGAATATTAGGCTTCCTGGTACTATATATAGACCTGCAGGACTATTTACCTGTGTGAAGTATACTAGCCTTACCTAGTTACCGAGCGTATTTCTCTGTGTTCTGGACTGTGTTTTTCCCCATGCTTCTTTGGCCCGTTTCATTACCCTTGGATTGAACCTTGGATTACCCCCCATGGATCATTATGTGGAGGAGGCTTTAGCAGCTGGTGTCATCTGATCTTCAACTTTTCCAACTGCCTCTGGTTTCTTTTTTGTTGAAAAGAAGGACGGTGGGCTCCGACCCTGCATAGATTATTGAGCCCTAAATAAAATCACTGTTAAATTCCGCTACACCCTTCCTCTTATTCCTTCTTCACTTGAAAAACTCTGCACTGCCACTGTTGTCACAAAACCTGACCTTCGAAGTGTATATAATTTGATCCGAATAAGGGATGGTGATGAATGGAAGACTGCTTTTATCACCACTAGAGGGCACTATGAGTTCGGATTAGCTAATGCTCTGTCAGTGTTCAAATTATTCATGGATGAGATCTTCCCAGACATGTTGGACATATTTGTATTAATTTACATCGACAACATCTTAATTGTCTCCCTGGATACTCATTCTCATGTTGACCACGTCAGACTGGTCCTTCAAAGGTTACGGGAGAATAAACTTAACATAAAGGGAGAGAAATGTGTCTTCCACCAGGCCTCCATCGCTTTCCTGGGTCATGTGTTAGATATCGGGACAATCCAGATGAAGGTTCGAAAGACCCAGGCCATTCTGCAGTGGCCCAAACCCAAGAACATCAAGGGTCTGCAATGTTTCCTTGGTTTTACTTATTACTACAGACATTTCATCCACAATTTCAGCCAGATTGCCGAACCTCTTTACTCCGATAATGATCTAGTAAGCTGTTATGGACTCCCCAAGCTAATAAGGCCTTTCAGGCTCTCAAGGATTTGTTCAGTTCAGCTCCAATTTTGCAGCAACCAGACCCAACATTACCTTTTGAAGTGAAGGTAGATGCTTCTGAGGTAGGAGTAGAAGCTATACTCTCCTAGAGACAGGGTACACCACCTAAGTTACGCCCCTGTGCATTTTAATCCTGGAAACTCTCACCATCAGAACAAAATTATAGCACTGGGGACAGAGAGCTTTTAGCCATTAAACTAGCCTTGGAGGAATGGAGACACTGGCTAGAAGGAGCAAAACACCCCTTCATTGTGTATACTGATCATCGTAATCTGGAGTATTTATGGGAGCCAAAGCAGCTTAACCCTTGCCAGGCCAGATGGACTCTGTTTTTCTCCAGATTCCAGTTCATAGTAACATACCGACCGGGCTCAAAGAATATCAAGGCTGATGTTTTCTCATGGCACTATGATGAGCATAAGAACCCTGTCACAATCACCCCCTGCCTGTATTGTAGCTCCAGTTCAATGGGATGTGGTGAAACAAATAGAAGTGGACAACCAAAACACCTCCTACCTTCAGGTGTCCCCCTCCTACAGAGATCCCTGAAGGTACATTGTTTGTGCCACTTGACCTCTGTAAAACCCAGTTACAGTGGGCCCATACAACCTAGGCACTGGTCACCCTGGGATCACAAAAACTATAGATTTACTCTCTAACAGATTTTGGTGGTCCTCCCTTTGGGAGGATGTAACAGATGTTATACTCTCCTGTCCTGTCTGTGCACCTAAAACCCGACAACAACTTCCGACCGGACTCTTGGAACCAATACCCATTCCCCGACATCCCTGGTCACACTTGGCCATTGATTTTATCACAGACCTGAGGGTAATAGAATCTGAGGGTAATACAGCCAGCGTGGTAGTGGTTTTCTCGTTTGGGAGTTAATGTCAGGCTATCATCCTCAGAGTAACCCCCAGGCTGAAAGACTTGTTCCTTCGCACATATTGTTCCCAAAATCAGCATTCGTGAAATACATATTCTGAGCCGAGTACCCTCAGAATTTATTGCAGCATTCTTCTCTTAAACTCACCCCTTTTCAATGTATTCTAGGGTTCCAGCCTCCATTTTTGCCCTGGGAGTTGTAACCCACCAGTGTTTCGGCGGTGGGCGACTGGTTCCGTAGGAGTGGTCAGGTATGGGAGGCTTCCCATGTACACCTACAACGGGCTGTCCAACGACAGAAACTTCACCCCAACCACCACCGTCATCCAACTCCCCATTCCAGCCTGGGACAATGAGTCTGGTTGTCGAAAAGAAATCTGAAATTGAGACCTCCTTCAAATAAATTATTGCCCCGGTACATTTGCCCATTCAAAATCCTAAAGCGCATCAGCCCTGTCTCCTATCATCTCCAGCTACCTCCCAGGTATCAAATTTCCCCCACCTTTCATGTTTCATTGCTTAAACCGTTTTACAGTCTTATGCACCCGCCGGACATGGATCGTTAGCCTCCTTCCCCCCCTTGGATGTGGGCGGTGATGCTGCATACCGGGTCCGGGAGATTCTTGACTCACATCAAGGACTTTACTTTGACTGTCTTTTGTTGGATTTTCATTTTTTATTATTTTTTTTTTTTACTCTTTTCTATGTTGTCGGATTTTTGCCTTTTGTCTTTGTGGACTTTGTATTGCAATAAACTTTCTATTTTTATGTTCTGCATTTGGGTCCATATCTGTGTACGTTACAATCTGAAACTCCTACATACTCCTACACTAGCTTTTGTTTGTGGGTGAGTATTGGTAAGTATTGTATCTTAACAACACATATATAGATAATTCTTTACTAACACACACTAAACTAATTAACACTAGGTGAACTTTATGTGTCTGACAGTTGACACTGTTTTAAAATAAAGCAAGAAACAGTTTACATGATTTGATAAACCAGAAGCAATCAATTCTGTATGACAACATTAGTATTTCTGAACTGTTCAGTATACTAATAGCTTACAGGTCATCAAACAATTTAATCCTAGTTGTTCTTCCAGAAGTGCTTTAAATTTAAAATGTAAATGTTGTATTTAAAACACAACCACTTGGTATCCTACACATTTTTTTTGCTTTTGTTGTGGCAATAAATAAGTTTTTGTTCCTTTTAGTGCTAAATTATTCAGAAAAATATAATTTACTAATTTTGTAACATAAACATTATTGTAAATTCAGTTACATTTCCATATAAAATATAACTGTATTAATTGTTTGGTACTGTCAAGAGAACACAAAGAAAGCATGTCTTGGGATGGTGAAATACTCCTGTGCCCAGAGGCTTGTGGTTAGAAAGTTTCCAATCTGAGAGCGTTATTCATTTGTCCTTGCTGCTGATTGGCTGCTGCCCTGTGATGCCGCAGTCCAGCATTCCCGCATCATAACAGTTTCCTGCGTGGAGCTATCTCGAGTGTTTCACTGAGTGTTCTCATGTTTTTTGTTCTTTGTTCTTAAAGTTATTTTGTTACTGTAAAGCAAATTAATTTATTACTGTATAATACCAAAGAAAACACACTTGCATAAATTACAGTACAATCTATGTAGGGGTAACATCGGTATTTTACATTCTAGCACTGGGTGAGACAGCAGTTCAGTGTACACTGTACAGTATGGATATGGGTTTACTTGTACAATTTTTTAAGACTAATGTATTAAGCTAAGTTTAAAATGAGATTAAAGTGTTTTGGAAGCATATTTGGGGGCATATTTAGGGTTTACACTAAAGTTTTTACCACATCCACATTTTTTTTACCACATCACCATTCGCATGTGCAGTTTTTCAGAATTTGCAAGAGCTTCTATAACATAACCCCAAGAGTGTTGGGGTTTACTGCACACTGTGTATATATATATATATATATATATATATATACAGTGTGCAGTAAAT
>JBBIGA010083985.1:0-11537 GCA_037576975.1 Alestes dentex | reverse complement strand
CCAGTATCGCTGCCACACCACTATTTAATGCTTTATGAAATAAAACTCTCCACACTAAATCCCTCAGCACTGTCTTCATTCGGGGTTTTTGGCGCCCTCCTGTGGTTAAATACGTTTTTTACACTTCTGCTCCAATCGGCGAATTTAATTTAATACTACATGTGAATATTTCTATAGCAGACTGGACATGCTCATACATGAATGAATGGATGGATGGATGAATGAAGGAGCCCCCCAAAAATCTAAATAAATCAATAAATACATAATTATGGGACACTAAAGCTTGAATATATATATTTTTTCTTATTTCAAACACGTTTCATATTTTACCTGTTACATGTTCACTTATCTGGGTATAACTCTGTGGATCTGACTTTTCTCCTCTCACTCATCTGATCTCTGGTGCAGGTGCTCCTCTAGCTCCATCATTCATGTGCTAAAGCCCCCATTTAAATGAACTGTTTCACTTTTAACTTCATCTGAGCATTATTTTCCTTAATTCAGTAAAGATCTTTATTTCATCTCTGTTCTCCTCAAGCCAGCGCTCTGCAGCCCAGTGTAATGTGTATTATAAACCTGAACCCCCTAAGTAAAGACACACAGTCCTGTGGACCTGACTTTTAATTCTTTCCATTTAAATGTCGATCTTAACGCAGCGTTTGGATGCAACACAAACACTTATAGATGTGCTCAGAGGTGTGACCAGAACACCATGGCCCTGTTTCAGAAAGCGGGTTCAAAAACTCAGAGTTAAAACCGATACTCAGGGTTGAGTAACCACGCGCTGTCCAACTCGGAGTATTCGGAGTATATGAACTAAATAACAATTAGCTCAATCAACACGGGGTTGCTTTAACCCCAAGTTAAGCGTGCGCGCTAGGATACATAAAGCCCTGATTAGTGGAGCACAGATTACGCGATTCACCATGGAGAAAGAGGGAAAGAAGGCATGTTCAGTGTATTTCACATCGCTTGAAGCAGAAATTATAATGGCAGCATATGCCGATACAAACACACTTTGCACACAAAAATGAAATACAGCCTCAGCGGCAAAAGAAAGGGAACTTGCATGGCAAAAAAAATAGACAACAGAGTCAATACGTGAGTGTTAATTTAAACATTGATCTAGGGTTTCCCACCCATTTAACACATTAATATAATAGAATATTCTATAATATGTGTGTTGTGTGCAGGCGCAACCCAACAGACCCTGAACATACGTGGTAGCAAGTCAAAATGAAATGTAAAAATATACTCCAAACTAGGGCATCAACGATTTCAGATTTTTTCATGTCGACTTATCGGTCATCAAAGTCGAAGTCGAGTCGACTAGTCGTGATGACGTCACACACGCACAGCGGAGGAACAAAGGTGTCCAACATTGAGCAACTTTTATTAAAGTTCTCATTACATTAATATTCAACATGACAATTAAACAAACCAATTAATAGTCAACATGACAACTAAACAAACCCATGTGATGTGTGTCTGTCTCCTCTGCTGCCGTGTCTCTCGTCTTGTTGTGGTTTTGTGTTCAGATTCCACTCGCGCCAACGGTACCGCCCTTTGTATGAAAGGACTATAATAATTGGTTAAGTCACGGAACGCATGTCTGTGTCAGCAAATCAAAGGCAGAGACTGGAATGTGTACACAAGTGCGCACAGAGAGAGGAAAAAAACCCGACTAGTCGACTTCTCTCAGGGGGTGCCGGCTTGTGCCTCTGAAGTCGACCAGTCAACTAGTCGACTTTTCTGTTAATGCCCTACTCCAAACAGGTAAGGTGTAATTGTGTTATAAGCCACAGTGTTTGGTCTGTTTGTCCTATGTAAATCAATTGCATTTAGAGGCTACATTATTTATTTTCTTTCTGTAAACACTTATCGAAATTATCTGAGCATTACAAGTATATATTTGCTCACTCTGTATGCTCAAATGTGACCTGTTATAGCCAACAGAAAAAAAGCAGAGGCCTGAAAAACAGGTGGGGGTTCTCCACCACCATCCCTCAGAAAGGCGGAGCAGTTGGCCCTCAGTCAGAACAGAGGGTGCCCTGTGGCTGAAGGCATCTCTATAGGGACGTCCTCTGAACCACACACCCCTCAAGACACAAGTGCCTACAAAATTCAAAATGATACATAATGTACATACATCCTTTCTTCACAGTCACCTTACAAGTGCCACTCATTCATTTGATAAACTCTTTACCATAATGAATTATTTTGTAGTGAAGTTATTTTTCTAGGACTCTTGTAAGCTATAATTGACCTGTATAAACCTCATATTCTACCATATATTGATGGTGATAGTGTACTGCATCTGGTGCAGCCTCCTGTCGAGCCAGACCACCATGCAGTTGTGAGAATTCTTAATACACCACAGGGTTTACAGCAGAACAGCAACATTGTTAATTTCTTTATTACAGGAAAATAATGAATAAACCTTGTCTGCTGTTACAGAGGAGAGACACTTATTGAGATTTACATCTTACAAGGGAAAATAGAACAGTTGAATATAATGTGGTACTATAATAAAATAATGGACTTTCTATGTCTCTAACAGAGTGATGATGGAAATGAAGAGGAAGAGGGTCCAGCCAGCTCTCCAACAAACCTTTCCTCAGTAAAGTGTTCAGCACTGATTTACAACTAACCTAAGTAGGCATGTACTATGAATGTCGATGCTATTCTGTGTTTCAATAGCTCCCTGTCAGCCGGCTTTACAAGATGTATTTATACAAGAAAATCCGCAAATGTAACCTGGAAATGGACCACTTGAAGCTGCAAAAAAAAACAAAATAGAAATTTAACTGCTGGAACATCAGTTAAGGATGGGTGAAATAGTCAGAGATGGATGAATTATTGAAGTGTTTGAACAACATAATAATATTCTTTTAATATTCTGTGTACAGGAAATACAGGCGATCAATAAAGACAGCTGAACAAAAAATCTTTTAATTCTTCTTTTAACATGGAGGTGATGGGTCAAAATAAATTATTTTGGCATACGGTGTCTCTGACTGCTCTTCCATCTCGTGCATCAGTGGGAGGGTCAGGATGTTCATTGTTTGAATCATTACATGGTTCTAAAGGACAGTGTTCTCCTTTAATTGTGGCAATGTTGTGAAGAATCACACATGCCACAATAATGTCGCATGCCCTTTCTGGGGTGACCCTGAGTTTTTGAAGGCACTGGAACCGGGCCTTGAGCATTCCTATGATCATTTCAACTCTGGCTCTTGTCCTGCAATGAGCCAGGTTATATCGCTGCTGGGCTCGGGTCAGGGTAAGGGGTGAGCAAATGGGGCAAACACGGATACCCCCTATCACCAAGCAAGTAGCCAACAAACTCTCCTAAGATCGAAGGATACACTTTAGTTCAAATGTCACTGTTGCAACTGGCCTTTATATATATTTTAAAGTATTTTTAACTCACCATGTACAAATTTCGTGCTCAGTGTACATTCACAAAAAATTTGTGTGTCCTGAACAGAGACTGGCCACTTGGCTTCCACATTGGTGATAATGTTGGCAGCATCACATATGATCTTCACAGTGCAGAGAACACAAATTAGCATCCGTTGCTATAATGAAATTTTTAAAATTGAAATGCTACGGAGAACAATGTACCTGTACATTAATGCTGTGAAAAGACTTCCTGTTCACATAGTCACCTTCATTTACAGAAGGAGCAATGACTGGAATGTGAGTGCCATCTATGCAGCCAATCACGCCAGGGAACCCTGAAATGTAAAATGTAAGTAGTAGTTTAAGTAGCACCACATCATGAATCAAGTATTGCTCATCCTGAAACCTGCAATTGAGAGCATGTCCGCGATGTGTCACATGAGAAACATAAGGGCTGAGGATGTTATTCAAATAAATTATAGATTGTCTAGAAAAACGGTAACGTTCAAACAGAAAATCATCAGGAAATGATAAAATGTCCAAACGCACTCGAATCACTCTCTCCCGGCGGAGAGCTCTGTGGAGAATTCGGGCCTCAATATCTACTGGCCCTTCAAGGAAGGTGCACGCCATGTCTGACACTTCCTACAGTCAGGTTTCCGACAAAGAGGCGGAGAAAGTCAGGGTTAGTTGAAGTAAACCTGCAGGGGGCCAGGTTAGCTTCACGGAGTGTGTTGTCATAGTAACTCACTCAGAATTAATCTAAACTCGCTTTGTGAAACCGATAACCCAGAGTTTTTTGTTAACTCAGGGTATACTTACTCTGAGTTTTCACTAAACCCGCTTTCTGCAACAAGGCCATGCTAATTAATAAAGAGATAACAAACAAACAAACACACAAATAAATATTGAAAAAAATATTTAAAATCTAAAAAAAAAAATCAATGAATTTCTAAATATGGAACATAAAAGCATTACTATATTTTTAAGACATTTTATCATGATATGGAAAAAAACACACACACCCCTGTACGTGCACTAGCTTTTTCCAGATCAGAACTAATAAAGGTCTTTACTAATAAGGCAAATAATGTTCAGACTAAGTTAAAAGTGAAAAAGTTCACTTAAAAAGGACCTTGAGCACCTAAACGATGGAGCAAGAGGAGCACTTGCACCTGTTTACTGAGGTCAGATGAGTGAGGGGAGAAAAGTCAGATACACAGCGTTACACACAGATGAGTGAATATGTAAAAGGGAAAACATGGCATTTATATATATATGTGCTTTTATGTTCAATATACTAAATTTATACATATTCTATGGTGCTTGTTTTTTTCTATTTTTATTATTTGTTGCTTTATTTTTGTATCAATTTTTCTGTTTTATTCATTTGTGTGTTTGTTTGTTTGATTGATTGTTGGTATATCTAGTCTTCCATATATAAACATGCCGAATAAAATAAAAAAGAAATTCACAGTCTGTACCACACAGGTTTGACCACGAGAGGGCGCCAGAACCCCCTGAATGATGACAGTAGCAATAGGGACAAGATTTAATGATGAAGCAGCTTAAACTCAGTCTAGTTCAAACAGACATTTTTTATTCTTATTAATAACATATTATAATAATGTAATTTACAGGTTTACATACTTTTACATTAGTAACATTCACACTCACACACACAAACACTCTCACACATTTCATATAATCCTCCAGTATTGCTGCCACATCATTTCCTGTTTTATGAAATAAAACTCTCCACACTAAAGTATAAAGTCCACAGTACAGTGTCCTTATTCACAGGGTTTCCTCTTGTGGTCAAACATGTGTGTTACGCTTCTGCGCCAGACGGTGAATTAATTTTCATATTGTTCAACATGTGAATATTTCTAAAGAATACTAGATACTAATAAATGAGTAAATTATTAATGAATAAATAAATATTGAACAAACGGAGCCCCATAAAATCTAAACAGATCATGATTACATTGTATTGGGGCATGAATATATCATTTTTACTTATTAGAAACATGTACAAACCCATTACATGTTTTACCTGTTACATGTTCACTCATCTGTGTGTAACTCTGTTTATCAGACTTCTTTCCTCTCACTGATCTGATCTCAGTAAAAGTAAACAGCTGGTGCAGGTGCTCCTCTTGGTCCATCGTTCATGTGCTGAAGGATACATTTAAATTAACCTTTTAACTTTTATCTTCATCTGAACATTATTTACCTTCATTCAGTAAAGACCTTTCTTTCATCTCTATTCTCCTCCAGCCACAGCTCTGCAGTCCAGTGTAATGTGTGTGTTCTGATCTGGAAAAAAAAAACTTGTGGAGAAAGAGGAGCACCTGGACCAGCTGTTTACTTTTCAGATGCGTGATCGGATGCGTGATCGGATGTGTGATAGGAGAAAAGTCAGATACACAGAGTTACACACAGATGAGTGAACATGTAACAGGTAAAACATGTAATTTGGATGTAATGTTTAAAAATATATGAATGCTTTTATGTCTAATATGTAATTAATTAAATGCAATTAATTAATTGATACAAATTCTAGGGCGCTTATTTTTTCTATTTGTATTATTTGTTGCTTTATTTTTTATCAATGTGTTTGTTTTGTTTGTTTGTTAGCATATCTAGTCTTCATTAGAAATATAACCATGCTGAAAAAAATGTCTGGAACAGAAGTGTAACACATGGTTTTGACCACAAGAAGAAATCCCTGAATGAAGACATAGTAATGTGGAACTGACTTTATTTCTTTCTGCATAAATGTTGATCTTAACGCAGCGTTTGGACGCAACACAACCACTTATAGCTGTGATGCTGGTGACTGTAGCAGTATGAACACGATCTCATGATGAAGCAGCTCAACACATTTTGTTTCGTCTTCAAGTATCAGTACATCATTAGTTTGGATTAGAAGGACAATGTTGGAAACCTAAAGATTTTTAGGCTGCAACTAAACTTTAAAATTCGATTTAGTGGTCAGTGTTTGTTTTCAAACGCTGTGTTGTAAACAGGAAGTGACGACAGATTTGCCTGTTAATTGCACAATAAAATATTTGATGTATACTTCAGATTTCTGTTTTGAAAACAGGTGTCACTTCACTGTACCCTGGTTTATACTGAAACAGCTTCACGTTTGATTTTTGTCTGACACTAACACAGTAAAATGTCTGTTGTGCTTTCAGACTGACTTTCCTCAACTAGAGTTATATCTCAGTCAGATATAAACCAACTTAAAGTTCTAAATGTATTAATATAAATTTGCATATATTACAGAAACTCCCTATCTCTCTTTTTTCCTTCATTATTGTGACAGACACTGACAGAATGCACAAACCATTTGAGTTTGATCTTCTTCAGATGAGCTTGTGATGTAATGTGACTAAAATGTGCTCCAACTGGTTTTCATGCATGTGCAGTGATTTTATCATTCTGTCTGAACTGAGAGTTACACAGAGCTAAATTTTAGATCAAGTGAGGGTGAACTGGTCTTCAGTAATGTTTTCTCTTGTATCTGTGAAATGAAGACTGATGAAGATGGACCTGTTCTTTATCACTGAAGATTTATAGACGGAACCCAGTAAAGGTAACACTGCTCTCTGTTTCTAGTAGAAATCGTTGCTGTGATTACATACCTGTTTTTCCTCTGTAAGTAATTATAATCAGTATGAAACAAACTTTCACACAGAAAAGCAGCAGAGAGGTGAAGAGCTCAGTAAAGAGAGTCATGTGTTCATGTTCTATAGTGTCTGCACTCCACATGAAAATGATTATGTTAATGGAAATTCTGTGCTGTGTGTTAACAAAAAACAAACCAAAAAAACCAATTACATTCGATTTCTTGTGTGTTCATTTGTCAAGGGCAAATCTGACAGTGTCTATTTAACAGCTGAATTGAAGAATTCTCTTATCCAGTGACCGTAATCAGCTGATCCTGAATTCACAGACTCGCTGCTTTTTAACTCTCAGGTTAACCTGCAGTTTTTCAGCTTGACATGACATTGTTGGAGTTTGAGTATATGTGTTAGTTTAAGTGTTTAAAATGTTTTAATGTATTTTGTTGAATGTATTTTAGTGTATATATTATTGTTACTGCATAGAGATTCTGTGATATTCATGAGCATGAAGATGAAGAATTTGACTAAATATATAGTAGTATCTATTTATATCTATATTTTTTCTTGTGTGCTGTATCTGGTTGTTCCTTTACACTCTTGCCTGCCCAAATTCCCAGTGAACACTGCACCTCTACTGACCAGACTGATCCCTTTATATCTGTTAATTAAATGGGACAGTCACATTTGAGTTCTTTGATCAGGAGAGGTTAGTGATCACACTAGATGTGCACCAACCCCAAACCCAAACCCAAC
This sequence comes from Alestes dentex, assembly GCA_037576975.1. NCBI lineage: Eukaryota > Metazoa > Chordata > Actinopteri > Characiformes > Alestidae > Alestes > Alestes dentex. The sequence continues at coordinate 3,744 of JBBIGA010083985.1, read as the reverse complement.
TCTTCAGTCAGAGCAGTCAAACAAACTGGACTTTAGGGATTAAATGTTCTTGGCTGCAGAACGGACTGCCTAGTGTAAATAGACCTTTAGTATTTGGTGGAAATCTTGTAATTCTTGAAAACCAAAACATGTCAGCTGGGCTTTTGGGGAAAAAATACCACACTTTCCATCTGAATTTGAACTGGAGCCAAAGAATGTCTTGTCTTTTACATCTCTGCCTGTTTTTCTCTGTCTGTCAGTCCTTTATCTGTTATAATTTGTGCTGGATCTGGAGAATCACATTTTCCACACTCCAGAGCATGACAGCTTTTATGTTATTTATCTTTTTGGTCTAGAGACACATGGAATGTCTCAGAGACTGGAATGCATGGAATGCAGTTATGCTACACACATACTTTCTGACTGTAGAATTGACAAAATACAAATTCAGGTCTCCAGTGTGTGGTCTTCCCTCAAACTGTATCTCTAAGTGATGGAGGGAGAAATAGAGGGTTTTTAATTGTATTTATTGTAATATTAATGGTTTAACACTAACTTAACACTACTGTCCTGTAATAAACAGATTGCACTAATTTTGTTTATTTTAATTGCATGAACCTCCACCAGAACCTTTTGGCACCGAGCACAGAGACTCCCATCTTATATCTTCATTTTACTCTACAATCACTTTATTCTAAAGCTACTAAATCTAAAGATTTCTGGGCTGTAAATGTTCCAGTGTTATGTTTCACTCATTTTACATTTACATTTACGGCATTTAGCAGATGCTTTTATCCAAAGCTACTTCCATTCCCTAACTACAGGGGGCAGTCTCCCTGCAGCAGCTTGGGGTTAGGGGTCTTGCTCAGGGACCCAGTGGTGGTCTACGGAAGGCAGGATTCAAACCCATGACCACTTGGTCCGGAGACAAGTATCCTACCCACTGAGCTACCCAATAACAATGCCTGACTACACAAATGCTCTAGCCACTGGATGCAATCAAATCCTCACAGCAATATTCCAAGAAGAACAGCAGCTGTTACTGCAGCAAAGGGGGCCAACCTGCCCGACTGATACAGTGAATTTTAGTAGAAACACTAGATTAGCAAATGTCTCCAAACTTTGACATATAGTGTACATGTTGAACATTTCAACACTATCATGTTCCTTAAGAGAGCTCTTTCATTTATAAAAACACATCTGAAAAACAAAACAAACATTGAAGTAAAAATACACACAAATTAGTATACAGTATTTGCTTTAAACAAGGAATGGTCTTTTGTAGATGCAGACTTCTAATGATAAAGTACACACCTTGTCCACTCCCAGAAACCTCCAGTAAACTTCACTGAGCGGTCATTCTTCCATTCCAGTTTTACAAGATGGCAAACAATCCCGAAGTGCTGAAAGATGTAACTGATAAAAGAGGTAAATTAACCTAATTCTTTCCTTCATCCTTACTCTTACTTATTTACTGTCTGACCAACATGTGTCCAATATTCTATAAAGGAATTTATATTTATTTAACATTTCATACAAAAAGTAACAAAATCTTTAGACAAACTATCCAGTGCTTATCTGATAGTGTAGTTATTAACCCCAGGCCTGACTTATACAGAGAAACTTTGGTTTGATTTGTTCTGTTATGACAGCAGAAATCTGGTTGTTCTTTATACCTTGTTCTTCTCCACCTCCTCTCATTTTAACACAGCTCAGACTGGTCCAGTTCAGACCACCACAGCTCAGACTGGTCCAGTTCAGACCACCACAGCTCAGACTGGTGGAATTGCCAATGCCCCTTTTCTACATGGAAATGAGTTTCATGGCCCAGTTTTTATTTGTACTGGAGCTGACCTGAAATACGAAGGTAAATAAACCAGTCTGAATGCTAAAAAAAGATGAGAAGATTTGTATGGATTAAACAGACCAACATTTGTCTCACCTTAACCAGGTAGAGGTGAAACAGTAACTGGTAAGAGTGCAGGAGTCTCCTCCACTACAGCTCATACTGGAGTGTCAGTTACTGCTCCCACTGAAGGTAAACTCAACACACATACTTAAGACTGCAATGTTCTGATGCATCACAAACTGCATGAATATTTAGTCCTTCAGTGCTGTAGCGTCTGGCACACAGTGAGAGTTAAACTGCTGGAAAGCTGCATGAGAAAGAGTCGTTACAGATGAGGGTGGTCAATCAGTGGGGTCTGTCGAAACACAGAAGGGTCAGATCATGCCCAGATCTTGCTGGTTTTTGCATTTTCACAAAGCTCTGCTTATTCTGTGAAATGATGCATCTTATGGCGTCTAATACCCGCGTCACTGATGTGCTGAAACTGATCCCCCATCTAAATAATACCTGCTCACTGGTGGTCTAGTGGGGGTCCTGACAGTTAATGAGTGGGGAGAGAGGGCTAACAAAATTATTCAGATAAAAGACAAACTACAGCCTGTAATTATAAACTACAAAGTACAGCTAAATGCTCAGTAGACCTGATGAAATGAACATGGAGAGTAGCTACCAGGTAGGTGTGACTCATGAAGTGTCATTTCATTGTACTTTAGGAAGTGCGATTTACTCCCCTTTTCTTTCTCACAGGGTTTTTAAGGTGTGTAACTTAGTTAAGGTATGAAAATCAGATAAGGGTGACTGCTAAATGCCGTAAATGTAATACATACTTCAGTACATTTTATATAGTAATTAAGTACCTTCTTTGTAATTTATCTTTTGTCCCTGTTACTGATTTCCAGGAAACTTTGTTACAAATGACTAGACAGTTATCTAGTGTTCTCTGTGTAATTAATTGATTTTGAGGTGTCTGTGGAATTGTTTACATCTTACTGCACTCATCATATTGATGTTCACTCTCTTAGGTAGAGTAAAGTGTGAAGAGGTTGGAAGGAGGACACCAGCATCCCCTGCAGGTAACCTCACTTCAGATCGTCAGTATAAATAGGATAAGATAAGAAAAAATATGCCTTTATTAGTCCCACAAATGGGAAATTTCTGAGCTGCCATAACAGGCTGAAGCTCGCTGGGAGCGCCGGAAGTTAACCTTGATGTCATCCATTAATCACAGTAAACAGAGCTTCCTTTCCTTTAGGAAATTCCAGTAAGGGATTGTAGACACTTTCTATAAAACAGGTATAAACTGTGCTGTGATAAATCTGTGGATTAATTAACAGTTTAAATTTACACAGGAGAAAGTCACTAAGAGTATCTCCACAACAACAACAACAACAACAATAAGAAGAACAAGAATTATACTAATAATAATAAAAATAGAGCAGATATTCTAATTAAGTCTTATTAGAGAGAATTCCAGTCTTTGTCAGTGAAAATTGTGTTCTGAATATCCAAAAACGACTTTTTTTTTCCCGTGTCACATAACCATGATTCTTTTTTTACTCTCACTTTCCAACAGAGGGACAACTATGCAATATCAAAAGAATGATGAAAGAAAACTTCAAAGTCAAATTTGCAAAGTTCTGTGACGATACTTCGCTGGAAAGTAGTAGTTTGCTTTTAAACGACATCTACACTGAAGTCTATGTGATTGAAGGCTGCACAGGAGGAGTGAACCCTGAGCATGAAGTGAGAAAGATTGAGGCCTTTTATCCCAAAGCAGAAGAAAAAACAGTCAAATTCAGTGACATTTTTAAAGCACAGTCCGATCAAAATGTGATTGGTATAAAAGTGCTGACTTTAGGAATCGCTGGAGTGGGAAAAACAGCCTCTGTTCACAAGTTCATTCTTGACTGGGCTGA
>JBBIGA010083944.1:0-11538 GCA_037576975.1 Alestes dentex | reverse complement strand
GGGGGCGGGACTGCGTGCTGTGATCTCCCCTGACCAACTTGGAGGATTTGTCTTTAATGGTCCTAAATCTAAATGTTTAATATGAAAAATGTATTAAGCACTCTAAATGTGAAACTTTACTGATAGAAAGGGATCGGTAACACCTTTCCAACGACCCCTCGAAAACCGTTATTAGCGGAAAACCGTTCACCTTGGACAAAACTAATGGGACACATTCACGCCAAAGGTTTCGAACCCATTACCTCATGGTTTAGAGGCAATTATCCTACCCACTGAGCTACCACCACCCTTAGAGTGAGTGGAACGGTTTTTGGCTAATAACTCCGGATTATGGCAAACGACGGGTCGTTTGAAAACAGCGCGAGATATAAATAAATCATTCCATGAAATGAACGTTGTTTACGAGTTTATGACTCGCGAGTCCCAACGCCCAAGTCCGAGTCAAGTCTCAAGTCATTGAGGGCAAGTCTAAAGTCAAGTCCCAAGTCTCTGTTTGTGTGACTTAAGTGCGACTCGAGTCCAAGTCTCAGACTCGAGTCCCCATCTCTGGTCAGTTGGTGTGTCAGCTGATGGGCCGCAGCCCGAGATTACTGTGGTTTAGTTCCTGATGGACTGTCAGATGTATAAAAGTATAAATATAAACTCTGAGTGTTAAGACAAAGGCGTATCGACTATAATCCTGAATCTCTATTAACCTGCAGTCTTTATCAGTTAGAAGTGGTAGAATCTTCAGTGTTGAACATTCCAGATCACACAGGAGTGACAAAATGCTTTAATGGAAAGTAGCCAGGCCGCATAACCGTGTGACGCTATGCGCTGAAGGGTTGACTATGAAGAAGGGGCAAAGAGCGTCTACACACAGACATGGCTTCCTCGCTTGGTGTGTGATTAGGCGATCTTTAACCTTGTCGATCAGGAGAGGGAGAGAGATTGAGAGAGGAAGAGAGGGAAGAACGAGCTTGTCTAAATGTAAATAAGTGAAGGATGTGTGTGTGTGTGGGTTTCCAAGTGGAGGGCTGTAATAGATAACTGTGTCAGGTGTGTAATTACTCACTGTCTCCCCACAGCGCCGCTTTCATTACACCCTTTAGGATCCATCAGCATCGAGCTGCTACATCTTCAGAGATCTGCCTTTGTCAGGCTCCTCAGATCCACACGATGGAAATTTTCAATGCCTTATCCTCCACATGGCTCATTGCAAAAGGCGAGGCAGCATCTTTACCATCTGAGGTAGCTGAGAAAGTTTTGTGTCTCTCTGGTGATCCTGAGGACTTTTTATTCCGAAACTGTAGAAAGTGTCCTGACTCAGAATATCACCTCCTGGTCTGGGATCAACTCTATACAAGAAATTAAAACTTCAGTGGGGGAGTTTTTTTAACAGTTCTACCTTTTTCGTGTGTTAGTTTCTTTACTATTTTTAATTTGTTTTTTAATTGTACTTCACAGTATCTCACCTGGCCCTCTACCTCACCATATTACACTTGCCTCTCCACCTCACTGTATTTCACCTGATCCGCCACCTCACCGTACCTCACCTGCCTCCCTACCTCACTGTATCTCACCTGCCTCTCTACCTCACTGTATCTCACCTGCCTCCCTACCTCACTGTATCTCACCTGCCTCTCTACCTCACTGTACCTCACCTACCTTCTATTATTTAAGTCCAAGAAATTCAATTATATTACATTTGCACACTGTACAGATCTTGCTTCTGTTTGTAACCATCCTCTGTACAAGACCTTTATTGGGGCAGCTGGTGGCCTGGGGGTTAGGGAGTTCCCAGGGCTGCTAGGGGGACCGCTGAGGTTCCCTTGTGCAAGGTACCACACACTGCTCCTCCACACACTGCTCCTCCACACACTGCTCCCTGGGCAATGCCCACTGCTTCACTTGGTGAATGGGTTAAATGTAAAGAAAGAATTTCACACTGTTCACACTATGTGCTGTGCCGTGGTTTGTTCATGCGTGACTGTAATTTTTGTAACATTTTAGATGGATTATTCTTTATTTCCAGTACATTTTGATTTCCTTAGTTTAGCCTTTCCAAATGTATCTTTAATTTAAATTATTTGACAATTTTATTGCACAGGTTTAAGGGTCAACTCAGGGGCTCATGTTACTACATGTTGTATAACTGTGTATGTGTTAAATAAAGAATCTTCAGTCGGACTGGCGGCAGGATCCTGTGGCAAATTTGAGGAATTTCTGAATTCAAGAGGAGATGTCTGTGTTTTCAGAGCTTGAGAGGATGACTGGTGATTGACAGCACTCCTGTGAGGCCACCTTCTCTCACACATTCTCCTCATCGCTCCACATATCAAAACATTTGCTCTTCTTCCCGGCTTCCAGCCTCGGGCTCAGGGTCGTCGCTGATCACCCATGGTGTTTGATTTGTGATTCTGATATTCTCTCTTTCTCACGGTCTCAGAAGTCACAGTTAATCACATTATTTCGTGTACGCAATCGCAAATTCATTTCTTTTGTGTCATTTGCTCAGAATTCACAGTGAAAATGAATTTGATTCCTTTTGACAATGGGTTCAAATCTATTTCCACTGTCCTCCTCTGCCTTCTTTTAAATATCTACACTTCCATCACACTTTGTTTTTTGGTTTTCTTTATATTCTGTTAGTTCTTCATTTCTTTATTCTATTCTATCTTTCATTCTATTCCTCTAAAACACACTGAATGAGTTTTGTGTATGATAATGGGCTACATAAACTTGACTTAACACCTGTGTATTTTGTAACAGTGACAATGAAAAAGTAATTTACTTCAAAATGTATTGTGTACATCAGTTCCACTTGCATAAAATAATCTTTTATAAATTACTGATTTCATTGACTCTCTTGTGGCAATAATTATGATGGTGCAATACTTTATGCATTTTAAACCAGGCATTGCATTTGAAATGCATTTTGTCAGTATAGAAAAGGTGGTTACAAGTGACTTAAATATAGTGTGAATGTTGCATTTACCAGCAGAATGAGCAAATTCATATGAATTTCATATGAAGGAAAAGCATTATCATTGCAAATTTTGCATCAAATCGAACTTGGTAAACAAAAAATGGTAAAAATGGTAGATAAAAATACAAAGCTGACTAACAGAACTAATATTTTGGCTGCTGTACAGCAGCTCTGAATTTGAAAATTGGAGGAAATGCTAATTTACTTTAAGACTAAAGATTAAGACAAGGCTTTCATCATTTCTTCCCCACTGACCTTAAATAAACACCTGAAAGAGAGACTGTTTAATGTGATGGTTCTGTCTACAAACATTTATTTTTTTACAGTGGATTAGTGTCCAACAAGTATTTACTGCTTCTGGTTAGCGAGTTAGGTATCTTGTTATCTCTCTCTCTCTCTCTCTCTCTCTCTCTCTCTCTCTCTCTCTCTCTCTCATTTTTACAGCATAACTTTAAAGGAAATAGCAATACATCAAAATAAGAGAAACAGTGCACTGTTTACATATCTCTTGTTCACTCACAAAATGGCAGTAATTACCTTTGGCATACTTCTAGTAGTGTTTTGCCATCCAACTGGTCACATTTCAAGAGAAGACTGTTACAGCAGTTTTTTTTTTTCCTCATTAAAGATTTGATTCGGGTGATCACCTCATTCAGCGGAATGAGGTAATGTAACAGACACTAGCATGAAATGCAAGCTACATCATTAATGTCAGTTGTATTTTTATACTTCTAGGAATTCACTGCAATTGGTTTAACAGCAGACATTTGGGTTTTGTCATACAACCTTGTTAATGTATGTAGATGGACTTGAAGCATCACTGATTTTCAAAAGAAAGAAGTGAATTTGCTTGTTAATAAAAGATGTATTTTCTCCTGCTGAAGTTTGCTAGACGACTTCCCAGCTTTGAGATGTTGCCATCTAGGATCACAGCATGGGAATTTGAGTTGCCTACTTTTGAGAGATTGTGGGGTAACCTACTTAGAAGGATGTCCTGGTGGAAGATGTATCTTTAAAATGCTGGTTGAAAAATCTCTCTTTGTATTGGAGTGAGGAATTGAACACATTATTAAAGAAAATAATCTGTTGGTCTGTAGTTTGACTCCAGTCTCATCTGTTTGTTGAATCAAAATGATTGTAAAACTTACTGGATGAGGAAGATGTATCAAATTTTCTAGAGAATGTCATTTATTTAATGTATATTTAGTTAGTTCAGGCCAACTTAATCTGGATGATAATTTGTGGACAATCCTCAATAAAGAAACAATAAGAATTTTTGTTTTAGGATTAGAATCAGGATTAGGTTTTGTGTTGAGGTTAGTATTAAGATTAGAGCGTTGGGTTTACAGTTAGATTAGTTTCACTAACATTAAGTAGGGTTTTAAGTTTAGTTTTTCAGTTAAGGATAAATATTTAGGATTATTCTTTGGTTTAGGTTTGTATTAAGGTTAGGGTTAAACTGAGGTTTACAGTTTGGTTTAAAGTTAGATTTGGATTTAGGCTTTATAGAGCAACATTTGGATTTTGGGGTTTAAATTAGTACAGTGTTCCCTCACGAAATCGCTGTTCAGAGTTTGCAGCCTCAGTCGTTCGCAATTTTTTTCTTAGAACCTAATAATTGTTCGTGGAAACCCCTGCAAATTCACGGAAATGGCTAATATCCTCCTTATTTATTATTTGCTGTTTTCGTGGCAATATATAATTTCTCATGCATTTCAGGGCTAAATTATTAAGAAAAACATAATTTACTAATTTTGTAACATAAATATTAACATAAATTCAGATAAATTTCCATTTAAAATTTAACTGTATACATTTTTTAGTACTGTTGAGAGAACACAAAGCAGCTGTATATTGACTGCTATCCTGTGATGCATCTCTGGCAGATGAAGTCCAGCATTCCTGCATCAGAACAGTTTTCTGCATGTAGCTATTTCAAGTGTTTCGCTGAGTGTTCTCATGTTTTTCGTTTTGTTCTTCTTGAAGCCCTGTATTTTTATTACTATAAATTAAATTAAATTATTTCTGTATTTACCTGCTTATACCAAAGAAAATGACAGCGCACACCAAAGAAAACACGCTTACATTAATTACAGTACAGTATATACAGGGGTAATATCGGTATTTTACATTCCAGCATTGCGGGAGACAGCAGTTCAGTGTAAACTGTACAATATGTATATGGGTTTAACTTTACATGTTTTAATGCTTATGTATTAAGCTGAGTTTAAAATGAAATTAAAGTGTTTTGGGAGCATAATTGGGGGCATATTTAGGGTTTAGATTATCAAAATTGGCATTTATAGGCATTTTTTATCACATCACAAATTGAGTGTTTTTTACCATTTGCAGGTGCTCTTGGAACATAAGCCCTGAAAATTTTGGGGGTCAACTGTAATAGAATTTTAGGTTTAAAAGTGTTGGGTTTCATGATTTATGTTTATGTTTTATGTTTGAAGCTTGTGGTTATAATCAGTTATGTTTTTGGTTTGGTTTAAGACTGGTCTTTAAGCTTAGACTGGTGTTAGGTTTAGATTTTTGTCTGATCTTAAGGGTAGAGTATAAGTTACTGGTTTTAGTTTACAGTTAAGTTTAATTTTAGATTTTGAGTGAGATTAAGAGTTCATTTCCATTTGGGTGTTGTTTTTAAATGATCTTAATTGCTGGTTTAGGTTTAGATTTTGAGTGGGATTAACTGTAGATTTGATTTTTGGGTTTAGATTTTAGCTGCTGGTACTTTTAGATTTAGTTTTTAAAGTCAAGCAATAATTAGGTTCAGTTTCAGTGTTTGTGCTGGTGTTGTGTTTTGAGGTTAAGTGCTTAGATTTGGGTTTAATTCTGGAGTTAAGGTGGAGTGTTACATTTAATTTGATTTTAGGTTTGAAGTGAGCTTAAGTGCAGATTTTAAGTTTAGTTTTTGAGTGAGGTTAAGTATCCAGGTTTAGTTTTTGAGGTGAAGTAAATGTTGATTTAGGTTCAGGTTTCGGTTTAGTTTTGTGTTGAAGTTAATTGTTTACTTAGATTTGGGTTAAGGTTGGGCTTAGATTTAGCCTAATAATGTGAATAATGTGTTAATATAGGTTTAACTTTAGTATTTGTGTAGAAAATAGATTTAGAGTGAGCTTTAGATTTATGGTTGAAGTGAAATCAATAGATTTTTAAAAAGTATTTAAGGGTGAGGGTAAAGGTAAAGGGTAAAGTTTTATTCAGTGCTAAATATCTTCCCTCTACATTTATCTGTTTCAGGTGAATCCTGGAGGAAAACATAAAAACCTGAAACCCGGGAGACAAGTCGGCAGTGAATGAGGCTCTGAAGGTAAAAGAATATTGAGCTGTTTTTTCTAAACCCACCTTTCACAGAGAGAGAGAAACTGCAGCAAAAAACACCTCATATGTTGCTAAAATCATGGAAATCCCACACAACTTATCCTGAAATGAATTAATGGCACTTTGAACAGCTTGTTCAGTGATTCAAGGTCAGCGAGAAGACCGAGGGTTTGGATTTAATGAGTGCGTGGAGGGTAAAACAGTGTTTAGCAGATATTACATGAGGAGCCAAACCTGAATTAATCAACTTTTCATAATTCAGTAAAATATTTTGTCACAGCTTGCCATAAATGACTTCAAGGATTATTTGATGGTTTTTGCTTTATTATTTTTTTCTCATATATTTCTTTGGCCGATTGGGCTCTTGAATGACAGGTTTAGGTTGAGAGCCAATGCTTTTAAGTACGCACAGCGTGCACAATCAAACCTCTTCGGACAGAGTTTTGTTTATCAGAGGCAATGATACATATTTCATTTAGGAACTGCACAGTTAAAATTTAGGTGCTGCAATCAGTAAAACAGGAATTAACCCTTAGAGGTTTAGTCCTTTCCTTTGATTTAAATTGCATGGTTATTAATATGTAGTTAAATATGTAGTGCATATTTATAAATGTGTAGTTAAATGTACAAGAGTTAAATTTACATATGATATATGTGAGGGCCATTGATTATTATAATAACTATACTTTCTAGTGTGAATTTTTGAGTCTAACTGGTTTAAGAGGTTACATTTTAGATTGTCCTTAACAACTTAACACATGAATTAACAGTTTAATTACTATACTATTACTATGCAATAACACACAATAAGTATGCAGTAATACACAATAACACTAACACATTCACTGTGCAATAACATAACTACACAATAACAATAAGTACACAATAATACAACTGAATTGTAACTACACATTACATGGTAACTACACACTGACAATACTTAGGCAGCAACATGATGACAAGACAAAACTATGCAAAACCTAACAATAAGTCTAAAATAACACAATAACTACACAATAAAATAAACTACACTATAAAACAATAACTCCACAATGACACAGTAACTACACAATAACCTTTTAATAAATTCCAGTCATAATAAAATATCACCCTCACCTTCAACCCTGAAAGTGGTTTAAAGTGTAGAATCTGCACGTTCCACACTATTTCTCATCCAGAACCCTTTTGTGTAAAAAAGTATATCCTAATGTGGTCCTCACTGGTTTAACGTTTCTCCCTGGCATCGAACCAACAATAAACCTTTGTTTACGAGTATTAATTCTGAGAGGTGTTTCATTAGAAGTGTGAGTAAATGGAAATGAATCTTCTCTACTGCTGTTGGGTGTTTAATAAGAAATTCCCACCCGAGGCTCCGGCATTTCATCTGCGACTTTAATTCGTGTTTTCATGCAGCCAGTGGTGAACCGAGCATCTCTGTTCCGAGGCTTTTTGTTCTGAACCCTCGGGCCCAGAGTCGACCGGCAGAGTGCACTTAAAGGGAATATACGTGAAAGAGGAGCTTTAGGAGCTCAGTATTGGTTTCGGTTAGAATTTTTTAAGAAGGCTTTCATGGGTTTTAGGCATGCGTGCAGCCCCAAGCGCCATCAGTTCTCCATCTGAAGACCTCAGATGCTATCTGAGCTTTTTTTATTTTGCATTTGTACTTTTAACCTAGAGTAAATTGGTAATATTATATACACATTTTGTTTAAAGGTTAAACATTGCAGTATTGTCAGCAGTTAGAGTAATGAAATGTTTCTCCATGGACCACAGAGAAACACATAGCAACGTTTAATATTCAACAGAGTGCAAGTTATGACAGAAACAATACAAACAAGATTCAGCAGTGACTTCATTAGAATTAAAGCTGGAAATCCGGTTTGGTTTTAGGAGCTAAAATCGTATTCTAGTGTTTTTGCACATGCCACTGAGTGGCCAATAGGGGGCGTGTGGCCACTAGGAGGCATAAAGCTAAAGGTTAATCTTCTGAATGGTTCTTTGAATGATCATGGCCTTTTACTTTCAAGCAGATTTTACCCTCCCAGCTCGAATATCTCAGGAATGCAGCATGCTAGGGACATACTTTTATCTTTGTCCAGAAGGGTGGCGCTGTGCTGTTTCAGTGAGTTGTATGTTCCAACCGTGTTCCTTAGAAGCTCTATAATCCACTTTTGAACCGTCTTTTTGGAGACTTTTTGACCAATTTCTGTGTTGCTATCAGTCATTGTTGTTTAGCCATCCACTGTCAATCCAATGAGGTTGCGCATTTCTTTTATTTTGAAAGTATGTAGCTTTTTGTGTGCTTGTGGGTGTGTGCAGCATGCAGCGCTAAATGTCTTGCTTTTGTCTGGGAGGGAAAAATGTGTGTGTATATACAGTGTGTGTGCATAAATATATTATTTTTTAATGGGACACCTGACCATTACATCAACAGGGACTTTAATGACACTGCATTCAGATACATAGACTGTAATATGGAGTTGGTCCCCCTTTGCAGCTGCTATAATGGTTCCGCACTCCATGCTCTGGACTCTGAGGGGAACTTGTTTTTCTATAAAAAAAATAGATAAAACAGGAATGCTCTGCAGGGGCAAATAGCTTTGATTTCATATTTTATTTGATTACATTAATGTTTAAGTTGAGATTTACGAGAATATTTGAACTGCAGCTGTGTAACTGTTAAAGGGAATACTGCTGTCATGTCTGCCACGGGGAAGAAGTATGCAAAAGCAGGAGTACCAAACAAACAGGAGTTTTAGTGAAAACTTAAGCCAGTCTAACTGTGGGGAAAAACTTAGGCGGAAATAGTCTTTAACTGAAGTGCTCAGAGCCACTCTCCTTCATCCAGCCAAATGCAAGGGTCACTCTTAGCCGTGTGAACGAAGACGTCACTCCTCTGCTGAGCAGGGCCCGATAAACTTTGACTCTTCATCTGGATATCATGAGGGGTTCAGGAAACGGCAGCTCCACTACATGCGGCGGCCACGGAGGGGGGAATCCAGCCGTGGGACGTTCAGCCTCACTGGTTTCTTCTGTAGCACAAGGGAGAGAGAGACAGAGAGAAGGAAAGCAGAGTCTCCGCTTACGAGTACTCCATGCTAGCACCTCTTACAGGAGCTTCTAATCTGTAGCAATGCCAAGAAGCTGGAGGCACCAGCCAGTACGAGTGTCCAGAGAGATGAAGCTGCAGAGCTTTTCCTTCAAAGCACTGGGAGTAACCTGGAGAGTTAGCACGAGAGCACAAGTGTCAAACACTAGGGTCGGTGACTAGGGATGCTGGCTCAATTTTCCTTTCATACTGGGGAGAAAGACGAGGTGTCAGGAGAACCAATAGGTAAACATAAACAATCAAACAGAAACAGGGCTGAACATGATGGAGACGAGACACTGCTGAAAGTAACTCGCTGGCACCTAGGCAACACAAATCAGCTCGCGGCTACGGCTCACTCACTGCAGGTGTGTTGCCAAGTGCCGCTTTCAAACATAAACAAACCGGCACCTGGAGACAGGGGGCATGATGGGGAATCCCCAGGTCGGAATTCCGGTGACGAATTACGCTGGGGACGTGACGGAGGTGGCAGGGACATGACAACTGCTGTTAAAAAGCACCTTATTTCTTAAGTCTTTGCAAACCAAATGTTATTGCACTTTTGTTCATACTGTAGTACTTTAAAAATAAAAGTGCACAATACACACATTTGGAAGTCATAATTTAATTTTGTGGATAATCACAATTAATCACAGAAAATTATGTGATTAATTGCAATGAAAAAATTTAAATCATTGCCCAGCATATACAGTACTGTGCTAAAGTCTGGTCTACTGCCTATTTTTTTCATATTTTACTTCCAAAGATCCAGACTTTCTGAACATTTTGATGTGGTCTTGAGGAACAGTTCTCCAGGCTTCCTGAAGGACTTTCAAAAACTCTAATTTTCAGTCCAGTCCCTGAACCTGACTGGTTTCCAGAGGAATGTGTTTTTTGCTTGTTAAGACACATGTATGAATCATTCAAGCAGAAAAAGACCATCTAATCTAAGTCCTGAACCAGTGAAGAAACAGGAGCAGATGATTCCAGATGATGAGGCAGATACTGCTGGTGCTGAATGCTGAGTGGTAGGCTCCTTGTATCTTTAGGGCATTTTGCATGATACACACATTTTCACACATTTTGTAATTACTGCAATGTTCAAATTCTGTGAACAACTAAATTCACCTTATTTTACATCTTTTGTCCAATAAAACACATGACCAAAAGAGAAGGCCTCCGCTAGTAATGAATACCTACCATTCATTCAAGCATTCGGTCACATGGCTTTCATGATCATAAAGAGGAAAACAAACAAAAATCCCTATTAGGATTAGGCACAATGTTTTGAATTGGGAAACACTGATTTAATGTTCAAAATTTTGCTGAGTGTTGGGCAGAGATAAGGAACTGGGTCCTCCCGTGACAAAATTAAGAGAATCTCGGCTAAGTGATTTGTCGTATATTTGGGTGAGTGATAAGCTATCTCACCGACAATGGTGAATGTGTAATTAGGATGATTTGCCTATCCAAATTAGCTGCTGATAGCAGAAATTAGCTGCTTCTCCACACCTTGGGGAGTTTGAGGTTCTAAACACAGCTGTCTGACCTTGGTTTGTTCATTCGCTTAACTCAAGCTCCTCTTTTATTCATCTGAATTCCAGCCATTCATTCAAAAAATCTTTGTCCACTAAGACCTTCCCATCCTTCCAGGCACTCTCTGACTGTACGCTTCCAAATGTGAAGTTCCTTTCCAATCTGCCTCTTTGTCATCCCGCCCTGACACACAGGTGTTTGGCATCTCACCTGAGTTTTGAACTGTTTTCAAACAAGCCAGTCTGTCTTGAACGCCAGGCTGAGACTTGTGCTGGCTGTCATTTATGTGACGAACAGAAGGAGATATGAGGTGTGAAGCAGCTGCCAAGAACAGCCAAAATGCCATCAAATTCAGGCTTTTCCGTCACATTGCTTATGAGTCAATACATTGCTTATGAGTCAATACAATGAAGCATACAGTGTCCATAAGCAGATACTTTTAATAGAATGGGTCATAAATCAGGTAATGGCTAAAACAATGACAGCTGCAGTGAACCTCTTTGGAAGAGGACGTATGTTTTTTCTGCCATAGAGATTGCACTGTGTAGAACATGGTAAAATGGCCTTTCCATGGGTTCAACACTTGCTGTCGAGCTACAAACTGCTTCTTAAATATAAA
>JBBIGA010083854.1:0-11541 GCA_037576975.1 Alestes dentex | reverse complement strand
TCTTGTATCTTAAAATATTTCCAAATCGCTGATATTGCTTACTCGTCCTACTGAAAAAATCTAATAGCTCGTGGATATAATAACTAATGCCAAGTTTCCAGCTCATTGTCTCCCCCTAGAGATTGAAGTCAGGCAGGACAACAAATCACATCCGCCCAGAATGATCAGTTGATGTAGTGAAATAGGATATTGTTGAGTGGTATCGGTGCATGGTATCGGCAGTTCACGTACGAATACGAGTACGAGTATTTTCACGAAGTATCAGCCCGATACCCGATACTAGCGTCTTAGTACTCTTTTTCATGCAGTGCACGTTAATAGGAGTTAACAGTCCAGATTTGAAGGGTCTTGGATTTCACGGCTCACACATTATATTCTCTCACACCTTTTTTATCATGAGGAACTGGCCCATGGTGTGGCAGCCCACACCCTGATTTCTCAACCCCATCGCTCAATGCAGCGTCATCTCAGGTCACATGACGATGCCGTTTTAGCTGATTTGAAAGGGTGACAGTACTTTTGCACAGGCCACATTTTATCATAACGGGGCGGCTGGCGGCCTGGTAGTTAGGGTGTTCACCCTGTGATCAGAAGGCTGTGGGTTCAAATCCCAGGACTGCTAGTGGCATCTCTGAGGTTCCCTTGAGTAAGGTACCGTCCCCACACACTGCTCCCCGGATGCAGTGTTCCTGGCTGCCCACTGCTTCACTTGGTGATTGGGTTTAATGGGTTAAATACAGAGGAAGAATTTTGTGCTGTTCGCACTGTGTGCTGTGGCGTGTTCATGTGTGACAGAATGGTCACTTTACTTTAATCCTTGGTAAAGAAACAGTGATTGACCTCTGTATTTTTAACCAAATATGTAGTGTGTGGCCAAGTGACCATTTTAGTATCCATTGTTTTGCTGATTTCAAAGGGTGCCATTATTTTTGCTCAGCTTCTTTTTTCCATCCTCTGTGTTACATTCTGTAAAGAAACTGACTGGACTTCAGAGTGCAGAAAGGTGTGACTATCCCATACCATACCATACCAAAAACAAGGCTGACCGAAGTACTGTACAATGCAAGCAAACATAAAACACAACACCACACAGGCCAATGAATAAAATAATAAAAAATAAATAAGGAATAAAATAAAATAATAAAATATCAAAAAATCTATAAAATCTAAAAGAGAGTAATAAAATACAATAATATCATATAAAAATCTATACAAACAGAATAAGACAAATACAAAAACCACATAAGTCACCACCTCACACTGGGTCGAAAGCCAGGGAGTAAAAGTGTTTTTAAACAAGATTTGAAGTCTGTGAGTGAAGCCACCTGCCTAACATGGCTTGGCAAGTCATTCCATAGTCGTGGAGCTGCGACTGCAAAAGCCCTATCGCCTCTGAGTTCGGAATGTGATTTTGGTACAGATAAAAGCCTCTGGTCTGCAGACCTGAGAGAACGGGACGGTATGTAAGGGTGCAAGAGTTCAGACAGATCCACGGGGCAGAGCCATTCATAGACTTAAAAACAAATAAAAGAACTTTAAAACGGATTCTAAAACGAACTGGAGGCCAGTGAAGAGAAGCCAACGTTGGGGTAATGTGCTCTCGCCTGCTTATATCAGTTAAAAATCGAGCTGTGGCATTTTGCACCAATTGTAGGCGGGCCATGGAGGCCTGGCTAATTCTGCAGAAAAGTGAATTACAATAGTCGAGGCGAGTAGTTATAAAAGCGTGGGTCACTGTTTCAAGATTGCGTTTTGATGGAACAGGCTTAATTTTTGACAGCTGCCTCAATTGGAAAAAGCAAGACTTTACAACAGCATTTAGCTGGCTAATTTTAGAATAGGTTCCATTCTAACAACTAGGTTTAAAATCATGGCTTTCTCAAAAGGCCAGAGACACAAGGTTAATACAGGGGGTCTGCTACCACCACCTGGGTCTAAACAACATGACTTCAGTCTTGTTCTCACTAAAATCCACAAAATCGAATGCCATCCATCCCTTGATGCCACTAAGGCAATCAAGGAGAGGCTGGACAGAACACACACCTCTGTGCTTTAGAGGAAGATAAACCTGACAGTCATCTGCATAACAGTGAAAGAAAATGTTTCCAGCAGATAGCTCCAAGAGACAGCAGGTACAAAGAAAATAAAAGAGGACCAAGAATGGAGCCTTGTGGTACCCCCCCAAGGAAGAGCCGCGGAGGTGGAAGTAAAATCATCAATAGAAACACATAAACCTCTTTCTGAAAGATAGGACCTAAACCATTGGAGAGCTGAACCTGTAATGCCCACCCATTGCTTCAACCTAGAAACAAGGATCTCATGGTCTATGGTGCTGTTAAATCCAAAAGCACAAGTAGTACAGAATCGCCTGAGTCATTTACTAAAAGAATATCATTAATAACTCTTAATAGAGCAGATTCTGTGCTGTGGTGAGTTTTAAACCCGGATTGGAACACTTCCAAAATTGCGTGTTCATTTAGAAAAGGCTTCAGTTGGGCATAAACAATCTTTTCTAGGAGTTTAGCCAGAAAAGGTAGCTTCGAGATAGGCCTAAAGTTTGACAAAACAGTAGGGTCTAGACCCGATTTTTTCAGCAGAGGTTGTACAACAGCATGCTTAAGTTTTGGGCACCACACCAGAAATAAGTCTACTATTAATAATGGAAAGAATAGAGTGACCCAGAGTCGGGAAAGCCTTCTTAAAAAGTCGAGGGGGGATACCATTGAAAGGGGAACCCAGAGGTTTCATTCTATTAACCAGCTGCTCTACAAAAGGGAGAGAGACAGGCTCGAAGTGGTAAAACGGCCAAACAGGGTATTAAAATCGATGGATCAACAGTCGGTTGTAAAATTAGGGACCTAGTGCGTGCCACTTTCTCCAAAAAGAAGTGAAGAAATTTATCACAGGCTTCCACAGAAGCTTTCAAAGGAACAGGTTCCTGAGAATTAAGGAGAGAGTTCGGTGTGTTAAAAAGAATGCAGGGATTGTGAGAGTTAGTGACAATAAGATCAGAGAAAAAATGTTGATCTAGCAGCTTTATCTTATCATTTCAAAAGAAACCTACAACCTGTCCTTTTTCCACTTACGTACAGCTCTCCTGCACTCCTGTCTAATGGCACGGGTATTATCATTTAACCATGGCTCTGATCTGGCCTTTGGATGCCTACGTTTTAGTGGAGCTACCAAATCCAAAGTACTTTGGCAAGCAGAATTAAATTGAAGTATTAGCTCCTCTGTGTTGAGACGCCGAGGGTTGAAAGGTCCACTCACAGTTAAAAGTAGCAGAGAACTGAACAGCAGTGGAAGGTTTAAAAATAAGGTTTAACAGATACAAAAAGGACACAAGATCAAATAAAACAGACATAAGGTCTGAAAACACTGCATCACCGATTTCCATATTAAAATATAAAGTCCTTCACCAGGGGCTTGTCCGAACAACACACGTGAACATTAAAATCTCCAACAATAACCACTTGGTTATATCTTGGCATAAATTCAGCCAAGAAAACAGAGAATTCACATAGGAAGTCCTTATACCTAGGCGCCTGGTAAACTACCGCACAAAACAGCGCAGGAGAACGACCCACTGCTTGGCTTTAAGTGCTCATTTAAAACAATATTTACAGACTTTAAGTCCAGAAAAGTGATGATATGAGCCCTTTAATATGGTGAAAGGCATCACAATTCCAGTACAGTAATACTGATATTTTTCCATATCGTGCAGTCTGCTGCACCTGAATGGACAGAGAAATGAATCGCCTCTTCACTATATGTACAAAAGTATTGGGAGGCCATTCCACCAACAGGGACTGTAATGACACTCCATTCAAATCCATACACTTTAATATGGAGTTGGTCCCCCTTTGCAGCTATAACAGCTTCCACTCTACTTGGAAGGCTTTTCACAAGATTTTGGAGTTTCTGCAAAGGGGGACCTACTCCATATTAAAGTCTATGGATTTGAGAGCAATGTCATTAAAGCTCCTGTTGGTGGAATAGTCAGGCGTCCCAATACTTTTGCTCATGTTGTGCGTTTTTTCGCATTGAATCAACCAAGCCGTCTTGCCTTAAACCTACCCGTATTCAGGCGAACGCCCGCCTCCGGCGCGCCAGGACTGGCTAATGCAACAGCGGGGTGAAGGCGAGTATCCAATCAATGCTCGGGGGAGAGCCACAAAAACTCGCGTTTAAAAAATCCAAAATGAGAGCCACATCCCTCCTCCTCCTCCTCCTCCTCCTCCAGACGGGGTCTGTTTTTGCTGAAGCGTTAGCTCCCCTCGAGCACATCTCACAACTAAACTGCAGTTCTGCTTATTTTAAACGATTTTGTTTTATAGTTCTCTCTCTGGCTAGAAGTGTCTAACATCATTTAGAAGGCAGATTTCACTGCCAGAATGTCCTCTGTCCCCTTATGTATGTTTTTTTTTTTTTACTTACTTCAGTTGTTTTACAAGGTTTAAAATGTGGATTTTAACTTTGAAATACAGTGCATATAGGGCCATTTTGGTGCGTTCACTCTAACAGTTCCAACGGTTATTTAAATTCAAATGACCGAACATTCTAACGACAGTTAGCGTTAACTCACTGCCACGGTCTCTGCATCTCTCTCTGTGTGTCTTACTTCTCTCTCATTCTCTCTCACCGAATCACTCGCCCCATCCTCACACTGTAAAAACAGACTCACACCCATGTCTGCTGGGGCATGGTGCCATATTAACCCATTTAGCCTTAACCCATTTAACCTGGAGCACAGAACCCTTGTTCAAGGCTACCTCAGTGGTGCCACTAGCAGTTTTGGGATTTGAACCTACAACCTTCTGATCACAGGGCAAGCTCCCTAACCACTAAACACCAGCTGCCCCACATATGTTTATATTTATAAAAGTACGCATTTTATGTGTTTGGATGATTTCTAGCTTTGTAAGAGTACACCACATTGAGACCAAGCGTAAATTAAGGCCAGTTTGCTTATGTGATGACAACACTGAATATGTATCTGTATTTGATGATATTTTGAATGAATAGTTTGCATTATTCAAATGAATAGCCCTGCTTCCATTGCTGACTTCGTCACATAGGCTTGCATGGCTTGGAACGATGCAAAACCCGAGTACCAACACTTTACACATAACTTATATACGCCTTTATCAGTTGGAATCAAAAACAGATTTACAGCAGGTCATTAGGAGAGTAAACATCAAGGCTAAAGGACAAAATTAGTGCTCGAGAGATAAGCTGTAATTTGCACTAAATGAACCCCAAGGCTTCTGTTTAATTCAACATAAATATTTTTAGAAAAACTGAAAATGCAAAAATAACCAATGATGTTCTGCTGCGTTGTGTTTCAGGGAACATGAATGTGCAATATTTGGCAAGTTTCCATGCTGTGAGCAATAATGAAACCAAGTTTTAACAGTTCATTCACATTCCAGTGGTCCTTGGAAATTTCAGAAAACACTAACAGCATATAGAGGTTCTTCTAGAAAAACTTTTCTATGTATTGGTTTTATTGATTGTTCAGTTTTCACATTTCTAAACTGGAAACTATTATTTTCTTCCCTAATTCAGTTATACGAAGTGAAATTCTCAGTTGGACTGAGTAGCAGATCTGATATACATTTCTGTTAGTTTGCAAGTTAGATTAAAAAGTCTGGCTAAATGTAAAATAATATTGTTGCCCAGGTAACATTGTAGTTTATTGATTATATAATAAGATCTGAATATCCAGTCGTGCTGTGTTATTGTCGGTGTGTTGTTACTGAGGCATGTCTCTAATCTCTGCTTTGTGTTGCTCTGTTTCTTTCTTCCAGTGTCAATGTGAATTTTGAATTCCTTACTTATCCAGGAATGATTTTAATAATATTACTTGTAATCAGGTGGTGGTATTGCAGAAGGGGTAAGTCTTTAGTTTTCTGAATAAAAAAAAAACGCTGTAATAGTCGTTTTTTTGCGGTAGAGCAGAGCGTCAGACTCGCCGCCGTCCGAATATGTGCACGTTTAAGGTTTCATTGGGTCTGGTGAAGTAAAATAAAATGTTTTTTTAGTTTCAGTTTGTTTTTATCAGACTTTTTGTAAATTAAATTTATACATTGAAATTTTAAGTAAAATTTTAAATTATTAAGATGAATTGATGTTTGTTATTCCAGAAATGTTCTTTTAAATAATCATGAACAAATGCTGAAGAGACAGACGGCTGCTTTATACCGGTCTTTTTTGTCAATAATTTATAAAAAGTTTCAAAGATAGAAAGTAATTTACCGAAAAATCTTCTGGAACTTCAGGAACTCTTTATGACTGTATTTTTTTAACAAAGTATTTTTATTAACATCATTTAGGTTATAGATGAAAGTAGGGCTGCAACTATCGGATATTTTTTGAATCGAGTATTCTGTCGATTTTTTCACCGATTAATC
Source organism: Alestes dentex (assembly GCA_037576975.1). NCBI lineage: Eukaryota > Metazoa > Chordata > Actinopteri > Characiformes > Alestidae > Alestes > Alestes dentex. The sequence goes on along the minus strand of JBBIGA010083854.1, from coordinate 5,128 downwards.
GAGTAATCGGATAAATTATGTGCGATATACTTATTGCGAAAGACTGTTTTTCCAAAGCTCTTCATATCAACATATTTGGCCAATCAGATGGAGCCCTACTGCCTTATGCCCGCCCCCTAGCAGAAGCTAGTGCTAAGCACATGGAGAGTAGAGCTGTAATACTCGGATCCTTTTTAGGATTCGCCTCTGAGTCACTCACTAAACTGATCCGGGTGTGTGAGTCACTTGAGTCAGTATTGGAAGTTCACCGGCGGATTCACAGACTCGGCCTATGTGCTTCAGGAGCGCTAACCTGCACTCTGAGCTGTTCAGATTCGCCTATTTTCGGCTCTGACTGTATTCAGTGGCTAGCCTAAGACAGCGGCTAAAGTTAGCCTCTTAGCTTCTCGCTCGATTTACCCGTTCCACCTCATTTAAGGTGGAACGGATAATTCAAACGAGAAGCTAACATCACCCATATTTGTGGTGTTTTAGTCATTCTGTTTGGTTTTTTTTTTACCTTTAGTAGTAGTTTGTAAGCTAAAAATATTCTTAGGACCATGCTAAACATTTTTAATAAACATTTTAACCCCACTTTCTGAGCTCCAAACATTAAAGAGGCTCAGCTGTGGCCTGAACTGACCGCTCTGTATTAACATGAATAAATATGAATGCAGTTTTGGGTCTAATCTAATACCTGTTCAAATGAATGTCTGAGAAAAGCAGATCTGAATGGTGTTTTATAATTTATTTATGTTTACATTTATTTAAGATTATTAAAATTATTTTAAAGATTATTTTTAGATTTTTTTCAACAATGTTCAATGGTTCAAATGTTTATGTATATATAAACATTTGAGTCGAAATATGCTGCTATTTGCATGGGTACTGCCTTCCACAATAAATCATTAATTCAGGATGTCAGCAGCTGTTCACTCAGAGTACAGATCTCTGAAAGTCAAGACATTTGTGTTATCAGACCCTCTGTGAATTCTCAAAACATGATTTCCTCAAAGGAGGGCAAGTGGTTTCATTTGAAACTCAGGTTTTTTTATTTGACTTTAATGTGCAAGCTGTAATTCAGTCTAGCATGCTAAGAAAAGATCAACTAGAGAACCATGAGTGAATTCAGGCTTTCCATTGTGTGTGTGTGTGTGTGTGTGTGTGCGTGTGTGTGTGTGTGTGTGTGTGTGTGTTTTAATGCTGGGCAGCGATAAAATTTTTAATCACGATTAATCATTGTTTACGCAAAACTAAATAATTAATTCAGAAGTAATGTATTGCGCACTTTAATTTTTAAAGAACTGCTTTAAATGAACAAAAATGCAAAAACATTTGGTTTAAACACTTTAAACTAATAAGGAGATTTTTAACAGCAGTGATCCCTTTTACACAGTCACACAGTCACAGTTCAAGTATTTCTGTAAATCTCAAGTTAAACATTAATATAATCAAATCAAATATAAAACCAAAGCTATTTGCCCCTGCAGGGCGTTCACGTATTATTTAGTTTGTTATAGAAAAAAAAGTTCCCCTCAGAGTCCACAGCGTTATAGCAGCTGTAAAAGGGGACCAACTCCGTATGAAGTCTCTGTATTTGAATGCAGTGTCATTAAAGTCCCTGATAGTGTAATCGTCAGGCCAAAAGAAATGGGACATCTGACGGCCAAACTGATTGGAAGGCACTTTACAGTGCAAATCGATCGTAAGTACTGTGAATCAACCCAGAGTATCTTAAGTAAAAGAAATGGGTTGTTCCCGAGCACAAAAAGCACTGAACTTCTAAAATAAAAGGATTTTTAAAAAAACCCAGCGTTAACATGCAATAAAATAATTGTTGGCACTAAGTACATACGTTATAACGCGTTAACGTGTCCAGCACAAATATATGTGTGTGTGTGTGTGTGTGTGTAATATATATATTAGGTCATTAACTACATCAGATTTTTTCAAGTTGACTTATCCATCAAGATAGTCGAAGTCAAGTCGACTAGTCGTGATGACGTCACACACACAGCGGAGGAACACAGGGGTCCAACACTGAGCAACTTTTATTAAAGTTCTCTGTAACATCAACAGTCAACATGACAGTTAAACAAAACAAAACAAAACAAAGGCTGATACTTTGAATTTTCTGGTAAATTTAAGTGCACAACAGAAAGTGGGAACAGTTTAAGCCGCGGCGCCACTCAGCGTCCTCTGGACTCTGACAATCTGGTCTCTAATGGACATTGCTGTGAGGGTTTTATTGCCACAAGAGCATCAGTGAGATCAGGCCGTGGTATTGGATGATTAGTTCTGGATCTTAAAGGCCGCTCAGCTCATCCCGAGGATACTGGATTGAGCTCTGTTGCTCCTGAACACCGGTCTCAGCAATGGGGTGATCTTAAAGTAAAACTAATTAGAACAGGTGTCTGGATACTTTTGGACACGATAAAGATTTTTTAATTTGTAATTGTTTCTCTCAGTATTTTCAATACAAATATGCTGTAGCCACTGATGCCATGTTAAGTTATTAAGCCACTCATCAGTGTTTCAGTACCTTTCACTGCACTCAAACTCTCCAGGCCTGAAAATGCTTCAGTCTCGGTCATATTTTTGTAGGCGAGACACATGCAGAGGGACTGATAACGGACATTACATACTTCACATTTGCGCACAGTTATCTAATTGGTCACAAGACTACACAAATATTCAATTAAAAGGTATCCAAATCTATAATGTGTGTTTGAAAGCCCATATAATACATTTGACTCATTCCCTGAAATCCATTTAAGATATCATTTTTTTTTTTAACTGTTGCCTGAGATCCTCTAATGGATAATGGAAAATGATTGTTGGGATATGCTCTTGTAAAACAAATTGTACTTAAACCCACATAACATCATAAGTGAACCTCAGGGAAAGAAAGAAAAGTGAAAATTAGAATATGGTCCCTGTAACATGCAGAAAATAGGACTTTCAAAAAGCATTGAGAGATTTTATCCGATTTTAGCTCCCAAACCTCTTTATTTATTTTTTTACCCGTTTCCACTTTTGTCAATTGTCAATTGGTCCCTTCTTGTTTTTGCAGTCGACAAAGAGGAACATCTGGTCGGCCGCCTTGGAGGGCCCCCCCCCCACACACACACACCTTCTTTTTGAATTGTTTTGAAATTAAATTGTTTTTCTGGAAAGGCTTACATGTTTTGTCTTTTTTGATAAAATGACAGAATGGTGCCCTTCCACTAGACTTTTTTTGCACCTTAAGTTGGAGAGTCCTGTTTGAGCTTGGCATACAAAGTTTTAAGGTTGTTGCGAAGTGCTGGACTTGTAGGTTTCAGTTAAGGAAATTGCTTAAATGCACTGGTATTTTAAAAAAATGCAGTAAAAAGTCAACATAATTTGTCCTTAATGGGTATGGTCATTACTGGTCTTTTTTTAAGTTAACATTGTAATTTGAGAGTTTTTATGACCGAATGCATAATGCAAATTTTTTCTCGGTCATATTGCACTCGTGGCCACAAGGTGGCGCCACCTCCTCGTCCATTTTTTCAGTTCCATTCACCACTGCGAGGTGCTGTTTTCATACCTAAATGACCCTGTTTGCTTAAGAACAACTCATTTTAGTTGGTCTCTCACTCAATCACTTTTTTATTTTTTTGTCAAAATTCAACATGTTACGAGTTGCTTTGTAGTTGGGATTTAAATCAGTGTTTGAAAGTTGATGACTTGTGCCTCAAGCGAAACTCGTAACTGCTCATTAGTGGATGTTTTCAGGGAAGTAGTCCTCCCTCATCCTTTCCCTGGATGCGGCCCTGTGTGAGAATGACTTGAGTTCCTCGGTGAGGATGCACTAGGTTTTCCCACAGCATTAAAAATATCTGCCTAAATTCTGTTTCTAACCAAATATAGTCTGAGCCGAGCTGGATATGGGTTTGAGGCTTGTGAAACTTCCTGAGATGAACTTCATGTAAACAACTCCATTACTGAGCTTGAATCTGAATCAAATTTAAATAACGTGCACACACTCCTGAACAAATCCTAAAACTAATATGATTTACGTCAAAATTACAAAGTAAAAATGCTACCTTTTTACTATGGTCAAAGTCCTTTTTCAAATCTGTCCCTAAATGACGTGACGTGTGCCGTTTCCTTGACCAAAATCAAGTAAATTTCTATAATAATTGCACTTATCGAAAGTACTTCTTTTTTGTAATGTATTCTAAAGTAAAATAGTTTGAAAATACAGAAAATATTACTCATATTTAAACCATTTTTCTGTTAGTCAAATCTTTATTTATTTTAAAGAATTTAAACACAAATATTCCTCATCAAGCTCCAAATTGATGTAGTCAACTCAAATACTCATCATGATGTACCAGATTGTTGTGCTTACACTAGATTTGTTCTAAATATATCCTTTTATTTGTATTATTATTTACCTTGATTTATTATTAAACTTTTATTTCGAAAGACCATATGCACTCACTTGACTGGTAGAGCAGATCATAGGGTATTACAGGGGGGTGGGAATTTGATTTCTGTTTATTTGGGTTTGGTTTTTTTTGTTGTTGTTGTTGGTTTTTTTTGAGCAGGGCATGCCTGTATTTTCTTTTGTCATTCAATTACTGTCTATTGTGAATTGTATGAATTTTTGTGTCCTGTACAAAAACCCTCCCGCCCTCCTTCTGTTATGGTATGACCCATACCCTGGTTTAATGAGGTGGAAACCCCTTTCATTCTCTTCCTAACCTGCCATAAGGGTGAGGGGTATGTGCGGTCTGCTCGTAATATTTGATCATTTTAGTTTTGTTAACTAAGTGTACTTTTGAAATGTATTGTGACTGATTGTGTGTTAGGGTTCTTATAATGTGTTACAGGTTGTTAAATAGATGCAGAAATGTGAGACGTGTCCTCCCGTCATTGGTACTCAAATAAAACAACACAACGCAGAATTAAGGACGCTGAAGTTAACTCCTTATTCGCAGCTCCTTATTCGAAATTTTCGCTCCACCTTAAATGCTGCGCTCCAGGCTGCAATATCGCTATTTCGCCTGCAGGGGAGAAAACTTTACTGAGGTTTACATTCTGAATTATGTTGCCTTTTTATATGGACTGTAAAGAAATAAAAACGTTTTTAATCTTTACATGGCAATGATCTCTTTCC
>JBBIGA010083802.1:0-11542 GCA_037576975.1 Alestes dentex | reverse complement strand
CACACGCGGCTCCGGAAAAAAAAAAAAAAAAAGAGACCACTGCAAAAATGTTCAGTTTCTCAGGTTTTATCTTTTACAGGTGCAAGTATTGAACTCAACAGCTTGCCTTAGTTTTTAAGAACTGCTGACAATATTTCTCCTAGTTTCCAAATAAAAATATTGTTCTTTAAAGCATAATTTTAAAGGAAATGACAATTGCTCTTGTTCACAAAATGGCAATAATTACCTTTGACGTACTTCTAGTAGTGTTTCACCATCCAACTGGTCTCATTGCAAGAGGAGAGTGTTGATTACAGCAGTGCTTTTATACTTTTTCTCATTAAATAAGATGTGATTCAGGTGAACACTAATCAGTACCTCATAAAGCAGAATGAGGTGCTTGTGTAGGACACTGATATGAAATGGACTGTCATACTAAAAGATTATATAAATGATTGTCAGATGCTGATATAAAAATAATTTGCAGTGATCTGCAATTTTTTTCTGGAGCTGTGTATATATTTATATATACACACGTCTTACCTGCACATTGATGTCTGGGTTTGTCTCATCACCATGGCGCTGTCCTCTCCTTTCCACTGACAACCGCAGTGGTGACGGTGGTAACATGGCAATAAGCTGAGCCTGCAGAAAGAGACAGCAGTGAGTGTGTGTCTGTTCGTCAGACCACCACAGTGTTTCAACATCTGGAGGTTGGTGTTTAACTCTTAGAAGTCTAATGTTAATCGTTTTTAGCTATCCTACTTAAATATAACAAATTCACAATTATAGTCACATGATGAATTACATTTACTTTCCATTTACATTCTGAATCATTTTATATCACGTACTGGCAAAACATAAAAACTAAGCAGTAATTAATGTGAAATTACAACATGCTTTTCTTATTGCCAACAATAACTGTGACTAAGGGTCCATGTACATGTGTGTGTGCAATGACCTCCATCAGCTGGGCCTCCAGTACCGTCTGTTTGTTCCTTAATCTCTCATTCTCCTCCTGAAGACTCTCCATTTCTCTTTGATCTTCGGTGCTGTCACATAGCTACACACAGACAATGAATCTTCATTAGATTTTACATTTAAGGAAGATTTAGCATTGTATTTGAAACCATTTTATTAAAAAAATTAACTGTTTTTGCAAAAGTTCAGCAGACATCAAGGTCTGAAAACTGACCCGATGTAAGACTGAGTGAATTCAATGCAAATAAAGAAACAATGTTTACATTAATCAAATCAGGGAAATAAGGAGATTTGAGCTAAACTTCCAGAAGTGTGAGCACTAGAGATAACACTAAAGCTAATATTGGAACTAAGAAAACTCCTTGACGTTGGTCAGTGATGCTGTTTGTCGTTTGACACTGAAATGAGTGTTAGTGAGTTATCTAGTAACCTAGATAACTTGGTTGTAGTTTAGTTAGTAGTCTAATTGGTTTAGCAGATCCATGTCCAGAACAGTTTGTTGATTTCTCTGCTCAAACAGCTGAATAAGGTGTGTCTGGGCAGAGAAATCACCAAACTGTGCTGGACACTGATCCTCTAGGACTGGACTTTGTCTTAGAGCATGTTAATAATACAGCTGTGAGTGAGCCATTACGCGGTTTAATCCCAACCTTTTAAGCTTTGGTAAAAAAATAAAAGCACCAGCACCCTCCAGACAGTCCAGACACTACATGTGTGAATTACACATACCCCAATAACTAATTTTTACTGTCTCCAAGCCAAATGTACCGTTTTGTCAGATTTCTTCTTTGCTTGATGAAGACAGCAACATGTCAATCATTATTTTGCAAGCAGTACGTTTTGTATAACGTTTGTGTCTCTAACTGACCCCAGCATTTTGTAGCATAGTGTATTTTATACAGGGTATTTTTTATTTGACGGTTATTTTTGACTTTATATTTTTCTTGTCCTTGTGTCTGTTTGACTGTACAGTCATAACATAAGCAATATCCTCCAGGATCAATAAAGTATTCTTATTCGGACACAGTAGATGTGATAGATTACCTTGTTGTGCAGCTGTGTGTGCAGGGCATCTATCTCCCGCTTGAGAGCTGATCTCTCCTGCTCCGCTGCCTTAGCCAGATTTGCCTGATTCTGCTGCTTCTGCTGTTTCACGCTCAACACCAGTGTCTCCAAATGCCGACCCTGAGCAACATCCGTAATAACGTAAATATAATTTCAAAAACTTCCGTTACAGTGAATCAGCTTTGTGCAACATAGGGTGTGGGCTCTCAGACCTTCTCCCGTGCAGAGTTGAGCTCTAGCCGTGCGTCGTTGTTCTCACGCCGAAGGCGCTCGTTTTCTTCGCGCAGTAGAGTCAGCTCTGCCTCCATCAGCCCAGAAAGCTCCGTCCACACACGTTTTCCTTGTTGTGAACCACTCGAGACATTTGACATGGACATCTCCACCAGCCGACACTGGAAAACATCGACAAGAGAATTGAGAGAATATTGTCGCACACAACATAGTTTACTTGCCTTGTCATCTATAAAAAGCACATTTTAAGCACCTTTTCAAGTCTGCAACCACAGCTGCAATTCATGAGTAAATTTTCGTTCCTGCATAATGTGCATATGAAGTCAAAAATAATATTCAAACTCTTACAGTTGTTCCATAAAATGTACCTTCTCGTTGGCATTCTGCAGCTGTTTGTGCAGCGAGATGACTTCCTGTTTCAGAGCGTCTCGCTCCTGCTGCGTGATGCGCAGGTCAGATTTGAGCCGAGCATTCTGCTGAGTCAGACCCTGCAGTGTGGAGTCCAGCGCCTGGACCTAAATGAGAACCACAATTTAGCAGAGTCCCTTCAGCACATACAGAAAATACCAACACCACATACTGACAATAATGCACTTATTATTACCTTCTCCTGTGCCTTTATTAACTGTGCCCGTAGCGCCTGGTTGTGTTTGTCTGACGTCTGTCTCTCATTCAAGAGCTGAACGTACTGAGTTTCTACTGAACGAAGCCGAGTCATCTACATAAAAACAGATCCACTCAAGCATTACAAGTTTAACATTTAACATTACATCATAATAACTGCACTGAGGGATGGCCTAAAAGGAGTACCTTTTCCACACAGCGGTTGAGTTCTGCTCTCAGAAGCTCCTTCTCCTCATCCACCTTCACTGTTCCGGTGAAATCCTCACCATTCTCCAGCTGGACTCCCTGATGCGGTTAAGAGAAAAAGGAAGTAAGGTATGCTTAGTAAACAAAAAAATTATTACCCAAGTATTACTTTGATTAACCTCATCACATTGATTCCAATATAATCTGTGTTCAATGTGCACAATTAAAAGTACTCATTTTTTGAAAACAGTCATTACTGTAAATTGTAAATTGTCTCAATTAGTTTAGAAACTCACTAAATCCACATTAACTATACTTACATAAATAAAACTGGATCAAACCAAGAGGTTTATAACAGAGCTAAGAAATTTGTTTACAGATTTTTAACTTTGTTTACATGCATGCCAGCATAGCCAGCCTGACTTTATAAAACATCACTCATGACACAGTTTCCTGCCGTTATGCAATGCAATTTATATATGTTTAACTTGAGGAACACCTCAAGTTAAACATATATAATCCAATATCCAATACATGTGGGCCAATATCACTCTGGACCACATGTTTTAACTGAGGCAAGTTTAGGTCTAAGATCTTCGTCCAGGGTTGTCCAGCCTTATCTGAGACAAAATGGTGCAGGTTTTCATTCCAAACAAGCAGATAAAAACTGGTTAGGTGAGCTAATGCTTTGCTGGAATAAAAACCTGTCGCCACACTGGCCCTCTGTGTATAAGAATGGACACCCCTGCCTTGGACAGAGCCATAACAATCAAACTGTCCTGTAAACGTGATCATATCTTTCTAATCATATCATTCTAATGAACTACTGATGTGAATATAGAAGTAGTTAGTGTAATGTACACAAAAACTTGTTCCTATTCACACAGCATCTTAATTCTCTTAGCCCTCACCTCTCTCCTCTCACTGGATGCACCACTGCCATGGTGGCGTATCACTTCCTCGAGGGTGTGTTGAAGAGTATCAACACTAAGTGCATGTTTCACATTCTGCTGAGACAGAACATTGTTCTCCTCTTCTAGGTGCTGCCCACGGCGACGCAGCTCTGAAATCTGAATAAGAAGATGAGGGTGTAAAAGACAACAATAGACCCGCAAAGATTGTGATTTAAAGCCTGTTTACTACATGCAGAAGACATAACACAATGGTGTGAGTCATTTGCTATTAATGTTCAAAACAAAGATTGAAACACTAATCTACACTGGGAACCACTTTGTTTTTTGTTTCTATTTGTACACACTCACCTGTCTCTTCAAACCATCTGCCACCTTCTGGGCAGCATTCCTCTCCTTCCGGAAGTGCTCTACTTGGACTCTACAGAAAGGGATTTATTGTAAGTGGTTTAAACTAAAAGGATTTTAAGAACAGACATTAGTGCAGCATGTGTAGCGCAAAGTCCTTCCCCCTTACAGTAGCTCATGCTGATTCTCCCTGAGGTCCTCTTCCCTCAGCGCAGAAATCTTCTGCCTCAAAATGAGGTTTTCCTCAGCCAGTCGCCCAGCTTCACTCCTGCAGAGAACAAAAATCCCCATCACTGCTGATCCAACAGCAACACCCAGAGCAAAAACTCTCTGATATTGTTAAGTGCAGAACACAGACACAGGTGTAATATGAAGCAGATCATGCCAACTGGTCCCAAGCAGCCAGGATTCACTGTGAGCCACGACGGCACTTCATGCATGATCGCATGTGAAATATTCTTTTACGGCGCTGTGCGATTCACAGATTCCTATTCAAATGGAGCGTTTGTAAAAAGTTCACGTTTTGTGAAGTTAAAGCTTTCAGCCAACAGAAAGTTACTGTTTAATGACTGAGATCCCATGCAAGATGACCAAAGATTTAGATTAACAACATGCACCACATGTGTTTAGGCCAGTGGGCTACAAATCATGAGAACAGTTCTAGTATTACGAGGAAATACACATACACATTTCATTTCCTAATCCAGTCCCCAGAGATGCCCAGACAGTTCTCATATGTGGCTCTATTCCCGTTCCCAACATGTGTAACAGACTAAGACCAAATATTGGAGGACTGGAGTGGAAAACACTGTTATACAACATAGAACTGCGCTGTAGCTTCACTAGTCTATTGGTTTATTCCAGTCATGCAGACCTAGCATCAATGGGGTGTCATTTGGGAGGACTACCTCTGTGGTGCACAGCAGTGGAAGGGATACTAGTGGCCCTGCTATGAATCAAGCACAGAACAGCTACCAGCAGTAGTAGTAGGGTCAGCCAGCAGGCTAGCAGGTGAGGAGGTAGGATCTCCTACTGGGACAGGCACAGGTGACCAAAGATGGCCATTTACAATACCTATGATCCTGCATCCTCTCATGGATTCTAAGGGACTTCGCTTGCAGGTGGGTAAGTGCTGAGCGCAGGTGTGAGTTCTGTTTCTCAAACTCCGAACAGCAGTCTTCCAACTCAGACACTGCAGTGATCTTCCCTGAAGCCCAGGAACTGTCCATGAAGGAGTCATCTGATGAGTCTGAGGATTCGGTATCCTCCTGCAGAGCCAGCAAGATTTCATCCTGCTTTTCCAAATCCTGCACTGTTGTGCTCAGCTTAGCATTTTGCTCACGCATCCTTGCAATCTCCTCCAACAGGTTTGTCTGCTGTTTGTGAAATTCCTGAACGATGTGCATCTTGCTCTCCAGGTTCTGCATTTTATTCTCGAGTTTCCTGTTCTGTTCTGATAACTGCACGTTCTCACAAATACACTCCTCATAGCTCTTTTGAAGTTCAGCAAGCTCAAGCTCTTTGATTTCCAGTTCTTTAGCCTGGGCTGCCATGGTGACCAGCTCCAGCCTGAGATCATGGCTCCCACTGTTCAGGTCCAGGAGCAGCTCTAACTCATCAGTGTGCTGCTGCAGCCGGGCCAGCTTCTCTTGTAAACAGAGATTTTGCTCCACTGCACTGCTGTACTGATCCTGAAGCACCTCCAGCAGGCTGCTCTGGTCTCTGAACTGCACCGCAATTTCCTGCAGCTCCGAGAGCTCTCGAGCACATACATCGCTGTCATGTGGAGTTTCTTCTTGCTGCTTTTGTCCCACACTCTCTGTAGCTTCAGGGGAGTCTTGAGGTGAGGTAAAAATGTTTTCATCATCAGTCCCATCTTTCATGTCTGTCTGATCCATAGGTTCAGGACTGTGTGTGGGTGAAGCTTTGCAACATGAGAGTTCACCATCATGCTGATCTGCAACCTCAACTTTATTTGACTCTTCGGTATTGTCAGGTACTGCTATACCACTGAAGACCTTTGGACTATCAGGGGCTTCATTTTCTTTGGCATGACCGTCCTCCACTGTGTCACTCATTCCTGGTTCATCCCCATTCTCTTCAGGGTTCTGGAAACCAGTGGCGACAGTACAGTGGGCAACTATTCCCTCATCAATTTCCAACTTATCAGCCTCAGTGTGATCCATATCCTGCAGGTTGCTGAATTCTTCCTTACTCACAGCACAAATCATAAATGCAAGGCCACCATTATTTTGGACAGCCTCTTCATCTAGGCCTGTTGTGTCCATTGTAATATTAGCATCACCTTCCACTTCTCCAGCTACACCAAGATCATCCACAGCCATTTCCTCACCCTCTACAACATCCAACCCAGCACTATTTTCAAACTCTGTGACATTCACTGTACTACCATCAAGCTCTGTATTATCTATTACACTGATATATGCCATAGCAAGTTCAGGATCTAGTTCCGTGGTTGTATCATCAACATCTGCATTTTTGTCTTTCTCTGCACCTTTGTCCTCTTCTAAACTATCTCCAGTGCTATTATAAACTTCTACTTCACATTCAGGGGATTCGAAAAGTCCTACACCTTCTGTTCCAATCCCTGAAAATTCTTCTTCTGGTTCTCTAACCTCAGAATCTTCCCCAGCTATACTGTTGGAAATAACTAAATCAACCATCTCACTGGAAACTATTGTAGTTTCACTGGTAGACCTAGTGCTATCATTGCAGTCCACACACTCATGATCTGTTTCAAGTTCTTCCTTTTCTTCAATGATAGCTAAACTTTGAACAGCAAAAGCCACCGTGGCCTCGTCAGTGCTTTCTGCTGTATCCGTACTGCCTGGCTCATTAAAGTTGTCGAGCTCATCTGGTTCTTCCTGCACTACATTGGCTTCACTAAAGCAGCCCTTCTCTATTTTCTTAGTACTGTCTATACAGACACCCTCGGGACAATTTAAAATCTCAGCATTGCAGATTTTCAGCATGTACGCACTGACAGTCTGGGTATCTTCAAAGTCTCCGGAATTCTCCTTTTGCATGAATAACTCTCCTTCAAGTTCCTCGTCTTGTGCCTGCGGGGAATCTTCTCCTAGAACACTAAAGTCCTCTGAGTGATGATCTGCTGTCTCATCTTCACATGGATCTGTGACAATGAAAGTACCAGCAGATGAAGCGAGAAACTCCATCCCCTCCTCAGCAGGAAGATCAGTAAGAGGGAGCTCTTGGACCTCTTGCTTACTTGTGGCCATCCTTCTGTTGGCTTCTCCAAGTTCAGACTCCATCTGCTGAACTCTAAGCACCAGTCTGTCTCTCTCAGCCAACAATGTTGTTCTCTGTTCCTCTTTCATCACCACTATGGATTCACTCTCCTTCAGCTTCTCTTCCAGCATAGCCACGATGCCCTGCAGTTCCAGACGCTCGTAGTGAAAGTCCTCCACTGCCTGGTGGAGGACTTTCTCCACCTCCTCCATCTTCTGTCTCAGTTCCTCTCGTTCCGCAAGCAAATCGCTTTGCTCCTGGACCTGTCTCTCAGCCTTTAAGAGCATCTCGGCATGCCGGCCTTCCAACTCCGAGAGGCTGTTCTGTAGCTCTGCCCTCTCCTGGGCAAAGTCATCAGTAGCCTGTGTCAGCAGTTCCTCAAGCTCTTCAGCCCTGCACTCAGTGTGTGCCAGCAATGTGTCTTTCGCCTCCAGATTCTCCTGCAGCCGGTTGTGCAGCTCATTGAGCTGACGGCTGAGCTCAATCTCCTTGGTCTGAGCAAGGCTAACAAAGTTCTCCAGTTCATTCTGCAGCTGCAAGTTCTTTTCTCTCAGAGCCTCCATGTCCACCGCATGGCTGTGTTGCAGCCTCTCTTGCTCCTGCGTGTACTCCTGAAGCATGTTTTCTCTTTCTAGCTGTAGAGCTTCTCGCAGGAGTCTCCTTTGCTGCTCTGCCTCCTGGACCGCAGCTTCCATCTCCTCCTCCCACCGTGCACGGTCTGCAGCATGGCGCTGGGCGAGCGCCGCCTGTTCACTCTGGTAGTGCTGTTCCAGCTTACGCACATCTGCCTGAAAACGCTCAGACACCGCTTCCTGGTCACCAGAGAAACGAGCCTCTACCTCTTTGATTCGCTGGGAGAATTGGTTCTGTAACTCCATCCTGTGCATGGCCAATCAGTAAGGTTAAACAATTCAAAACATCTGCCTACATCAATACTCACCCTTGTCTATTATGTAGGAGTTTAAAAATCACTGGCCAATTCAGTTATGATTCATTAAGAAACAATTTGGTTCATCACTAGATCCACCATGTTTAGATTTGATCATTCAGTCCTATTATTAGGATTATTGTGTACAATTAATAAGTACACAAAGATGACTGGGTAAATGTTTTATACAATATCAGGCTACAGACAATACAGCAAGCTGTTAAAATTGTTATATCTATCAGTAAACTTGGCTTAGTGATTAGTTTTGAATGTGTACGATAAACATGGTATCCTCTAGATCACTGTAAAGCTATCCTCTGCAGCCTGTACATTCTCCAAGGGGAAACAAGTCGCTTTTAACTTACAGCATGCTACAGAGTGTTACTCACATATAGAGACAGGTGAGTCTGACATGATTTCTTTCTAGCCAAACAAGAGTGACAGTGTGGAGGTATGTATGAATTGTAAAATGATCGTTGTTCAAAAATATGGTTAGTTAGTTCATTTCATATGCCTTATTTCTAGGAATGTATATTTATGCATTTTGATCATTGCTCATCAGTCTGTTACAATGTCAGTGCCAGATTTCCCTCAAGTTGTATTCCTTGCTGTTTTCCTATTAAAAAAGGTGGCACTCACCTTTAAAATAAAAGCAATCTGTAATTATGGGTCTTTACTGGTTTTATGATAAAACAAATTGATTCCAACATTCCAAAAATACTCCAAAAGTTTGTCATTAAGATTTGAATGGATTTCTATTCTCCTATGTAGTTTTTTTACATTCCAATGTATAAATAATCATAATTATTAGAACTCTGAGCAAGAGCGGTTGTGCATATCTCACCTCTCCTCTCCAATGTCTGTGCGAAGTTTCTCCAGCATGCAGCCGAGTCTCTCCCTCTCCTCACTGTGTTTCAGGCTCAGCTCCTGCATGGCCTCCCTGTGTGCCTCCTCCATCCTCCTCTGCTCCTCATTCAGTGCTTCCTGAAACCTCCTTTCCTGCTCCTCTCTCTCTGTCTGAAGTCTCTCTCTCTGTTCTTCTAGCCTGGCTTGCAGCTCTTCGTTATACTGCTTCTGTAGTTGAGTCTTCTCTCTCTCCCACTCCTCCATCCTCCTGCACTCTGCCTCCTCCACCAGGGCCTGTGCTTGCTCCTTCTCCTGCTGGACTCTCTGCCACAGCTCAGCACTGTGCTTCACCTCTAGAAGAGTACGGTCTTCCTCCCACTGCTCCGTGAGCTTCCTCTCTCTGTCCTCTTGGTCTTTCAGTAAACGTACCAGTTGTTCCTCCAGTACTGTCTGAAGTGCTGCCTTGTTGCTCTCCTCCAGCTGCTGATTCTCTTTCTCCCACTCTTCCTTGAGCCTTCTCTCTAATTCCACTCGATCCTGCTCAGCTCTCTGCTTCATCTCCTCTAGCTCCTTCTCGTAGGTCTCCTTCAGATGCTGCTTCTCCCTCTCCCACTCCTCTGCAAGCCTTTTCTCTGCCTCCTCTCTTTCAACCTGCGACCTTTCTGTCTCCTCCTGCACAGTGGATGCTAGAATCTCCTTATGCTGCAGCTCCATCAAGCTACGCTCTTCTGCATGAGCCCTGCTCAGATCTTCTCCCTCTTTCACTCTTTTCTCCTCCTGCTTTTGGAGCTGCTCCTCCAATTGTAATGCACAGTTCCTGGCGTCCTGTGCCTCCCGGCTGAGGGAGCTCAGCTCTTGTTGATGGAGTGCATGTAGTTCAGCACGTTCGGCCTCCTGCCGGACCTCCATGCTGTGCCTTTCCTGTTCCAGTTGCTCTTGCAGGCTCCGACCTCTCTCCAGTGCTTCAGCCACCTCTCCTCTCAGTGTCTGCACCTCCTGCTGGTGCTGTAACAACAGTAGACTCCTCTCCTCCTCATTGGTAGTCTTTTGCTCTTCCAGTTTGTGCTGGCACTCGTTTTGCTGTAGGAGGACCCGATTGTCAAGAGTTTATCCAAACATTATGTTAACTTAATAATACTTCATTTTATTACAGTTCATTGTGAACTTGAGTGCAGGTCTTACCGTGCAGTCTAGCTGTGCTCGCATGTTCTCCATCTCTCGGACGTGCTGTTCCTTCAGCTGCTCCAGCATCATCTCTGCTTCCAGGCTCATGTTAAAGGGCTGCCCTTCTTCAGAACCAAGGCCTATAAACATGCCCACAGCTCAGGATTTCACAAGAGCACACAGGATGTACAAAATGTGCCACAACTTATATACGATCCACATTTTACACCCCTTCAATCCCCTATTCCTTCTAACGCATTCCTGCGTTCCAAATCTCTGCAGATGAAGTGCACCCATGATCTATACAGTGGAGCAGCGTAGTTTTTTTTTTTAACTGCTGGTATTGCAAGGGGGATATTGGATGCCATTTTTTACTAACAAAGCTTTATAAAAATATATTTATCAAACAATTTTAAATAGTATAATAATCAAATTCACCAATCAAACATGTTTAGGTCAAGCTTGCTGACATTCCAAGCAATAGATATCTGGTTATATTTCTATTTTCAGCACATTACAAAAACATGGCCGGATAAAGAAGAGATATTTTTGGTGTTTATGGTGTTGTGAGACTGTTCAATCAAACAAAATCTGATAGACTGCACCGATTACTGATTATTGTATTATATGTTTGTTTGCACTTAAAATATTCTTATGGACAAAGGAAGCTTTTCTGGTCAGTTGTATGGGTTGTGAATTGTAAAAAACTGGAAAGTCCTGCTTTAGAGGATGTGTATTACTACTCTAAAAAGAGAGACAGAAAAAAGATATACCTGGGTCTGACTCCATCCCAGGGCTTTTGCTGTCCAGCTCATCAGACAGAGATGGCATGAGGGACATCTGGGGAGCACGGCCTAAGGCACGAAACTCCTCTAACTGAGCCTGCAACTCATCTATACGATCCTGCAGTTCCTACAACATACATAATACAACATATTAATACACACACACACACACACACACACACACACACACACACACACACACACACACACACACACACACACACACA
>JBBIGA010083792.1:0-11543 GCA_037576975.1 Alestes dentex | reverse complement strand
CACCCAGAGAGAGAGAGGACAGTTATACTGAGTGATGGGGAGAGGGAGGACCACCCTACCCACCCAGAGAGAGGGGATGGTTATGATGGGCTCGTTCGTACATGAGTTAAGATAAGGTCATTCTTGAACTTGTAATACCAGTTGTATTCACATTAAACTTACATTTAAATGAAAGGACAACCACACACGTTCAATTCACTTTATTTTATTGGGGTCCAGCATACCATAACGATTCACAAAAATTCTTAAACAAGCCAGATTGCACAGATTAATTCACATATTACATACATGTTGTTTACCCATAAAACAAATATGTGTAAAATAATTCTTAATTCTGTCAACACAAAAAATTTCAAACAAACTGATGGTTTATCCATGCACCACTCTTTCGAGCTGATACTCTTCAGAGTAGATGCTAGCCAGTCAGACGGGGTTTACAGCTCAGGGCTAAGACACAGAACATGGATGTATACCGACTGCGCAGACAGAAGAGAGAATTGATACACACATAGCAAAGTTGTTCCGGGCCAGTTATGGGCCACACCTGGGCCACACCTGGGCCACACGCGGAAATGAATTATGGTCCTTTAGTGGGCCGCTCAGAGTGTGGGCCACATGTGGTCCATATCAAAGCCACATCATTTGGCCAGAGCTGGACCAGACATGTTTAGAGCAGGTTCCAGATTTCAGCCTAGACTAAGACTAGCAGCTTGCTGGCTAACTAATTTGTGGTGTGTGTGTGTGTGTGTGTGTGTGTGTGTGTGTGTGTGTGTGTGTGTGTGGGTACAGTTTATGACTGAAGAGCCTGAGGGAACAAACTGTTTCCCACGTAGCAGTGGCAAACTTTTTGCCAGACAGGAGGAGGGAGAAGAGGGCGTGTGAGAGGTCGTCCACAAAGCTAGTGGATTTGCAGATGCAACAAACCGTGGGCTTAGCAATGGTTGATGTTCCTCCTGTGGACAAACGGATGTCGTCAGTTGTTTTCATTAGTTAATAGAAATTGCCTAACTAATGCATTAATTACTTACTAATACATAACCAAACTAAAGTGAGTTCATAAACATTACTTCTTTTAACTTAAAAAAAAAACAAAAAACCAAAGACCAAAAGATACTGTACCGTCTGTGTTTCTTTGTCCACTGGATTTTAGACCACAAACAGGAAACAACGACCACAAACTGAAAACTGGGGAATACACAAAACACTAAACACAAGACCTGTGCTCCTCAAAGAAACAAAGAAAAAGAACAAAACCAGAATTCAGGATTTAGCTTTCCTCAAAGCTTCCAAGGCAGAAAATGTGGATACCAATCTCGGCGCAGACTGTGCGCAACCATGGGTTCAAAACGGAGGAACACGGGCCTGTAAAACAGAAAAGGGAAAACAGGACAAGAATGTGAAAACCGACATAAAGCACAACATTCACGGTAGGGAGACAAATACCGACTCAAAGACACTGGGATCGGCTGGGGTTTAAATACGGGAAGCAAACGAGACACAGGTGAAACTAATGAGGAACAAGGGACAGGTGAAACTAATAAGACTGGGACGCGATACCAACAGAACACTAGGTAAGGGACAAGGGACCCAAACATAAACTGGTCACAAATATAAGGGACGAAGGGAAAATAAAGGGAGAAAGGGAGTACAGGAGGTAAGACAAGAAAGGAAAACTAATACTCGGGAGACGGGGAACGGATTCTACGAGGTGGGGACGAGGTGGCCATCACACCAGATGACGATGAAAACATATGGCTCCGAGACAGCTGAGAGACAGCAGTACAAGACCCCATATCTTAAATCAAGCAGTAAAAAGTAAAATAATTGGGATTAGTTACTTAAAACATCAATAATGTTGTTGTTAGTTGTACTCCAGGTGAAGCAATAATTGGTCTCTCGTGCTTCTTCATCAAGTTGTTAAAATGAAAATCCTGAAACATGAACATGTTGTCACGATTTGGCTCGAGAACGTTGGTGAAGGAAGTAGAAACCCAGGTGTAGCATGGTGGATGAGCCCAGTCGCGGAGACAAATGAAAGAGCTGGTGAACCAAGCACTTTACTCTGAGAACACTCCACACGGAGTAGAGATTACCAAGGGATCCGCATTCTCACACACACAGAACAGGGTAGATAGAGTTTAGAGTTGGGTTGGGGGTTTAAAGTACTCACGGTACCGTAAGGAAATAGAGAGTGTCTCTGACATTCTAGTGAACCCTAATGTCTGGGTATCGGATATCACCTGATTTCCTGTTTATATACCCTGCGCTTGCGTTACCTCCAATGACCTGTGACGCCACGCGTCCTGGCATGTGTGACAGTACCCCCCCTCCAGGGCCAGCACCTGCCGGTCCCGGCTGGGAGGATACCCGGCGATGGTAGTCCCGGATGAGAGAAGGGTCCAGGATGTGGCGGCCAGGAATGCAGGACCATTCCTCTGGACCGTAGCCCTCCCAGTCAATGAGGTACTGGGTGCCACGGCATCGCGAGTCCAGGATCCGCCGGACCGTGTACACCGGACCACCGTCGGGGATGCGAGGCGTAGGGGGAGCTGGAGCCTGGGGAGACAGAGGGGAAAAAAACAGGTTTAAGGTTAGATGCATGAAAGACTGGGTGGACGCGGAGAGAGGCAGGCAGCTGGAGCCGGAAGGTGACAGTGTTAATGCGTTGCGTGATCTTGTAGGGTCCGATGTAGCGGGGGGCCAGCTTTTTGGAGGGAGTATGGAGGCGGATGTTCTGTGTAGATAGGTAGACCCTGTCACCTACATGGTACATACGTCCCGGAGGGTGCCGGCGGCGATGTTGGCGGGCGTAGCGCAGGTTAGCACGTCGGATGGCGTCTCGGGCTAGGTTCCACAGCCGCGGACCAACTGTTGGGCAGACAGAACCTCAACCTCCGGCTCTTGGTGTTCAAACACCGGGGGTTGATATCCATAGCATAGGCTTAGACCTGTGGCTGAGGAGGTGAGGAGGATGTTGGATAATTCTGCCCAGACAAGGTAGCGTGCCCAGGAGTGCTGACGCTCGGACACAAAGCATCGCAGGAAACGCTCCAGCTGTTGGTTGGCCCGCTCCATCTGGCCGTTAGTTTGGGGGTGGTATCCGGATGTGAGGCTGGTGGTGTTGACCAGATGGCAGAAGGCCTTCCAGAACCTGGCTGTGAACTGGGGCCCTCTGTCCAAGACGATGTCTTTGGGGAACCCATGTAACCGGGCTACGTGCTCGATGACTAATTCGGCCGTGGTCTTGGCCGTCGGGAGTCCGGCGAGAGCCACCAGGTGCACAGCCTTGGAAAACCGGTCCACTGAGTGTGGAGGAGTGTGCCCATTGGAGGACCCACAGTTGGCCCGGTGGCGTGTCTGCGGGTGGTGGTTCCAAGGCGTGCCCCTAGCGCACTCAATCTTCCAACCCCCACCGGAGGGGAGCCACAATGCGTTCAGGGTGGAGGACAGGCGCGGGTTCCATCCGGGGAGGCTCGATCTGGTGTTGTCAGGAGAGGGCATCGGCCTTGGTATTTTTGGTAAGAGAGGTGGAAATTAAACTGCTCAAAGAAAAGCGCCCACCGCGCCTGCTTGAGGTTTAACTGCCTGGCTTGCCGATTGGTGATGAGGTTTTGGTGGTCCGTCCAGACCGTGAATGGCTCACTGCTGCCCTGGAGCCAGTGACACTACTCCTCTAGAGCCCACTTGATGGCAAGCAGTTCTCGGTCCCCTACCCCGTATCGCTGCTCGGTGGGGGTGAATTTTCTAGAGAAGAAACTGCATGGGAACTGGTCTGGACCTTGCTGCGAGAGGACAGCTCCTACGCCCACATCGGAGGCATCCACCTCGACAACGAAGGGTTTGGTGTGGTCCGGGTGAGAGAAGGATGGGAGCGGAGGTGAAACTGTGACAGAGATCTCAGAAGGCTTTGATCGCGGCTGGGGTGAGAATGAAAGGTCCGGTGGTGGGTCTGGTGAGAGCAGTGAGAGGTGCCGCAGTCGTGCTGAAGCCCCAGCTGAATCGCCGGTAGAAGTTGGTGAACCCAAGAAAACACTGAAGCTACTTAAGTGTTCTGGGTAGGGGCCAGGAACGCACAGCCTCCAGCTTCTGGGGATCCATGGCCACACCCTGGGGGGAGATGACGAACCCGAGGAATGTGGTGGAATGCTGGTGAAAGGCACATTTTTCCAGCTTGCAGTACAACTGATGGGCCAGCAACCTCTGAAGGACTGCTCGGACATGCTGGGTGTGCTCCTCTTCGTTCTTGGAGTAGATGAGGATGTCGTCTAAGTAGGCGAAGCACCACTTACCCAGCATGTCCCGGAGAACGTTGTTGATGAGATTCTGAAAGGCAGCCGGACTATTACTTAAACCAAACGGCATAACCAGGGTCTCATAGTGGCCGGTGGGGGTAATGAACGCTGTCTTCCACTCATCGCCCTCTCTGATGTGGACCAGGTTGTAGGCGCTCCGGAGGTCCAGCTTGGTGTAGATGTGGACACCAGAGAGGCATCCAGGGCGGTGTTGGAAAGAGGGAGGGGGTGACGGTTCTTTATGGTGATGTCGTTGAACCCCCGATAGTCGACGCAGGGACGGAGACCACCGTCTTTTTTCTTAACAAGATGATGGTTGTAACATGCCGTTACGCAGGCCCTCCGCGACATACTCCTCCATGGCCTTCTGTTCTTCCTTGGTGAGGGAGTACAGGCGGCCGCGGGGGGGTACCACGCCTGGGAAGAGGTTAATAGCCAGATCGTAGGGACGATGAGGGGGCAGCCGCATGGCGTGATGCTTACTAAAGACTCCCGCCAGGTCGTGGTACGGGACGGGAATTGTCTCTGGGTCGACGTCGGGGGCCTCGGACTCCCCTGAGCACGTCTCCGCCCTCGAGTTGAGGGGGTCGTGGAGCCTCAGCCAGGGATGTCCAAGGATGACGGGAGGGCCTGATAGCCGGGTAATGAAGAATCAAATTTTTTCGTGATGTTCACCGATGGAAAGGTGAGTGAGTGGAGTGCATTGGGTGACTGGACTATTAGAAAGGGGCCGACCGTCAACGGCGGTGATGTGAACCGGTGGAGTTAACACCTCTGGTCGGATCCCCAGCCGGGCAGCAAAAGCCTGATCGATGAAGTTCCCCGCCGCCCCCGAATCAACGAAGGCGAAGGTCTCGATCCGTCGGTGGCCCAGCTGGAAACCTACCTGGATGGTGAGGCGCGAAACGGTCGGTATGCAGGAGGTGGCAACCTGCAGACCAGATGAGTTCCTCCCCCTATTCACCTGGCCTGACCGTTTCCCAGACGGAGAGGGCAGATGGCACGATGGTGGTCGGGGGAGGCGCAATAGGCGCATTGGCCCTCGCGATACCGGCATTCCTTCTCTGCCGGCGACAGGAAGGTGCGTCCTAACTGCATGGGTTCCCTGGCTCCGGAGGAGTGGGCCTCAGAGGTGGGTGGTGGGAAGGCTCGGGCCGGGGCGGCTGCAGTTAGGGTGATGTCAAAGACTCGGGTCCTGGGTGCGGGCTTGGGAAAAGAGGAGAGCCACTGGTCAATGCGGAGGGCCAGCTCAATCAGGCCCTCAAGGGTGGAAGGAATCTCCCGGCCGGCTAATTCATTTTTCAGGCGGCTGGAGAGCCCCTCATAATAAGCCGTGCGGAGCGCGGCGTCGCTCCATGCGGTTTGGACCGCGAGGGTCCGGAACTCGGCCGTGTATCTGCTCACGCTCCGCTCGCCCTGGTGGAGGTGATAGAGCCGGGAGTCCACCACCACCTCACTCTCTGGGTGCTGGAACGCGGCCTTGAGTTGCTGGGTAAAACTCTCGTAAGAGTGTGCCATAGCGCTGTTGGCCCTCAAGACCGCAGTGGGCCACTCGGCTGCCTGCTCAGCGAGGAGGGAGGTGAGGAGGGCAATCCGGCCTCGCTCTGTGGGGTAGCAGCTTGGCTGAAACTCAAACAAAAGAGACAAATGGGTTAGGAAGACCACATTTTCCGTTTACGGCATCCCATTTGTCCGGGAGAGCCATTTTGGGAAGGTTGGAGGGTTGGATAGAAGGGAGAGCGGATTGGAATGCCAGCTGGGGCGCCGGCTCAGCAGGACAGGCCACGTGGACCTGTCGCAGAGCTGCGAGCTCCGCGAGGAGGTGGCCTCCTGCTTGAGATTCACAATCTCGACCGCCTGCTGAGTTATGGCGTCCCAGATACAAAAAAGCCTAGTTTTGTTGTTATCTTAAATTTTCTGCTACTGAAGGAGCGTATTTCATATTGTTTATATTGTCAGTAAAAAAAAATCTGATTTTAGGCTGGTTTAGGCAGAAAATATCTCTCAGACACTCAGGATTTAGGGTCAAGTTAAGATCAAATCAAGGTCAAGTAGATGGTTATTGTCATTTTTTAACCATATACACAGTACACAGTGACACCAAACAATGTTCATCCAGGACCATCACATTCCTGCAGTACCATGCTACACAATTGAAAAAAACTGAAAAACACCCCCAGAAGATCACATAAGTGCAGTCATGACAGGGCAATAAGGCGTGCAATTAAACACAAAACCAGCAATTCAGAATTCCAGGACAGCATGCAGTGCAGCTGAGATAGAAATAAAAGTTAATAATTGTGCAAAACAGCTGCAGCAGGACAGAGAATGTGCAGTAAATAATAAATAGAGGTTATTTACATTATGGTCTAAGGATTTTGTTTACGGTAGAAACAGTTCAGTCTGTATGTACAGTGTGTTTGGAGAAGGGGTGGGATCTGCTCAGTGTCCAAAGGAGAGACTGCTGGGCATTTTTGGTGATGAAAATGTTGAAGATCATCAGGTTCTCTGTGATGTGAACACCAAGGAACAGGAGCGATGAACGTCCCCAACCTGTTTCAGGAACCGCGTGATAATATCTGTTTCTCCACACATTTTCTGTCAGACAGTGCTGGTTGAAGCTTATCACCATCTCTTGGGGTTTGTGTGTACTTCTTGTACACTAAATTAATAGTATCTATGATTAGTCCACATATTAGCTCTCTCATCACTGCTTCGCTGGTGACACTAACAGATCCCTAACATCTCCTGTTCTGCTCAGCCCCCTCCACGTTAGCTCAGGTTAGCTACACAATTTCATGTCAGGCCTGGGTTGTCATGTCCCAGGTTCTTAATTCTTTCAGAAGATTTAACCAAACCCCAAAGGCACTGTCCATCAGCAGTGCAACATCTAAAAATGAACATACAACACTAATTTCACAGCATTTACATAACAAACACTGAGCCGCCAGGGGAGCAGTATGTGGAGATGGTACCTCAGTGGTGCCACCGACAGTCCTGGGATTCCATCCCTAACCACCAGGCCACCAGCATATTCTACAAAACCTTTCTAAAGAATGTCTTGCAGTCAGTGTCTCTGCAACATAAATATCTGAACTCACAGTGTCTGTAAGTTAAGTTTCAGTTCTTTAAGGAACAACTTCTTGCTACTCAGGTGTCTCTACAGTAAGACAGTCTTTCAGACCTTTCAGAATGATCTTTAATATACATACACAAAT
Source organism: Alestes dentex (assembly GCA_037576975.1). Lineage (NCBI taxonomy): Eukaryota > Metazoa > Chordata > Actinopteri > Characiformes > Alestidae > Alestes > Alestes dentex. Next base: position 4,033 of record JBBIGA010083792.1, on the reverse strand, counting down.
CTGGAGGAACAGAGGTGGAATGTGGACAATAAAACCAACGCAGCTGGTTTTATGTGCTCAGCACATTTACTTCACTTTTAAAAGAAGTGCTGTTGTGAAAGACTGGTTAGTCGTTCACTTATTATCTGAAGAATTCACAGTTCAGTTCATACAGAGCCTAAAGAACAGTTTGCATATGTTTCAAAATAACCACATTAAAGTTTCAAAAATATGTTAATGTAAATGTTAATTATGTTAACAATGTTCATTTATTATCATTATTAGTTCTATAGCAATGTCATATGAAGTTGATTGTGTCTGCAAACATCCAGGAAGGGGCGCCCTTATTAGTTTCTTAAAAGTGGAAACATGGCTCTTGAGTTTCATGTTGTAGTCAAACTCAAGACTTTTTTTTTCATTTGTGGTCATCAGGCCTGACGTATTGGTGTCTCCTGAAATGAGCAAGACATCATGAATCTACAAACAATCCACAAAATGTAAGATCATAAGAACAGAACCACAGTCTGAAAACATTCCTATGGTAAAACTGTACCTCCTCTGGTGCATCAACGTCTGCATCTCGCCGACAGTCCCGGCATCCCACAACAGACACGATCCCGACGCAGATGAAAGACAACAGAATAAGGCCTGCGAACTTAAAACGAAAATCAGCATGAAAAACTTTGGTTTAATTAAAAGGTTAAAACAATAACAGGTTTTACAAACTCTTATATAAGGGGGCTCCCATTCCAGACAAATCTTGTCCTATATATTTAAAAGAAAAAAGCCTTGGGCACTTACCCTCTTAACTGTTTTTCCTTATTTTAACCTCTGAGTGTTTTCTCTTTGACAGGGTTTGTTAAGGTATATCTTAGCTGGCAGTAACTCGGCTGAATAGTGGGTATTGATTTTAGTTTAGCTTTACAGGTTTGAAGAACAGATGTGGACGACTTAAGCACTGATGCACGTCACTCTGGCTAAGAGCATCTGCTAAACTCCGTAACCATAAACATAAATGTAAATGTAAACGTAGATGTAAATTTAAATGTAAATGTAAATGTAAATGTGAACGTAAACATAATCCTAGCAATTTTGTTGCTTAGTAACCTTTGTTGTCATTGAATGGTCTGGAACAGATCAGGACTGGGTTTATCAGGTCCATCCTGGATTAATGCTGTGTATTTCTTGCTGTGAGCAAGAAGTAAAGGGTCCTTTTAATCCTTAAACCTGGTCATCTAAACTGTTTTTTAGTATGGTGTGATACCAACTCCAATAATGCCATACCTGTGACCATCCAATAAAGCACTGATACAGCCCCCTTTGCACTGATTCACTCGAACTGCTAGGAACACACCATGTCAACGGAGGCTCACGGTTATCCAAATAATAATTTCCTTTCCAATAGGTCAGCCCGCAGGCCACGTACTGCCCGTCCAAAAGGAGTAAAATGACCCAGAAGGTAGGCAGAACCAGGCAGGGGAGGAATCCCTCAGCAAAACAGCTTCCACATGACCTCCGGCGTCTACATGGCCTTGTGAGAACCAGCATAAACGTAAAGGCAACTAGAGCGGGCATGATGAAAATGAAGGCCGCAAAGACCTCATTCACACCAGGCTTGCAAGGGCAAGACAGTTTCAGCTCCATCAGCTTCTCAATTCCAAACAGGACCAAGCAAAGTATGACTGTGGAGTTCACAGGAGATGGCAGAAGCTCACAGATTTTCATCCTTTGTGGCAAAGATGCTCTTGTCGTTTGCCAGGCGATGACAACAGACTCTCGAATCCTGATAGACATGCAGCCTGTTGGTAGAGTATGTCTCAGATATTGAAGAGATTACAGAACAGAGCAGATCCCTCTGGTCCCAGACAACTCTGGGGGAATCCAAACTTTGCTGGTTTTCCTCTGCTGCTGAGCAGACTGTGGTTCAGTGCCCATGACTTCTCACCAACAGGAGAGAAGTGGGCTGTTGTTTTAGGAACTAATTTAGGGAAGTCTGCCGAATGAAGACTCTCAATAGTCACAAAAGAGGAATACGGGCATTCTCAGCAGACATTTGATTAAACCATCAAACTCCAGAGAATGAATGGAGAGGATCTTTCAACATTGTAAGATGGTCACATGGACATACAGGTTTCATTTTCTCTTTTCATTACTAAAGGAACGTCCACAAAAGCTTTAATTAGTGGCCAGCATAGAGTGGAGCTGGTCTGACGTATAAATTAAGTATTTGTGATATATCATGTCAGTGGTAATAAATCAAAAACATAACATTATGTTAATGGGCTGGTTAGATAACACTATGGTTTAAATCAGTTTCTGCTGCCTCTGTTAGATTCTGGTGCCACGTTCATGCACGCTATAACTGATGTTGTTATAGTGGGATGGTACCTCTTGCGCTACCAGGGAAGAGCCCTCAAAGGTCCACCATTAGTACCTTTAGTTAGGGAACAGAACTACACCATATTCCATTGCTGGTATATTTAACATGATCTATCCACCCCGTCTTGACACCAGGCCTTCTTGACGGCTATAAAAAGCTACAAATAAGTCCTTCTTCCATACAGCATTGGAAATCAAGAATCATGTTGTACCTTTTAGTACATTTACCCTAATAGTACATTTATATTTTTTGTATCTTGATGAACAAAAATGATACCTTTTTCTAACAATGTATATATAATTCTATGTCAGGTCTGTGGAAACATTCTGTTAGTTTTCATATATGTATGTACAGTATATACATGTATGTAGGTTAGATATACAGTGTTGTGGTTCAGAGTTTGCTGCCTCGGTCGTTTGAACTAATAATTGTTCATGCAAACCCCTGCAAATTAGCGGAAAACGCAAATATCCTGGCATTTTTTTCTTGCCAATATACAATTTTTCATGCATTTTAGTGCTAAATTATTAGAAAAATATAATTTACTAATTTGTAACACAAATATTAATGTAAATTCAGATGAATTTCCATTTAAAATATAACTATAAATTGTTTAGTACTGTTGAGAGACACAAAGCAACCTTATAATGGCTGCTGCCCTGTGACGCATCTCTGGCACATACGGTCCAGCATTCCCGCATAAGAACAGTTTCCTTTGTGGAGCGTCTCCAGTGTTTCGCTGTTCTCGTCATTTCCCTGCATTTTGATTACATTATAAATTACATTAATTTATTACTGTATTTACTGTGCTTATACCAAAGTGACCGCTCATCAACTATCAGGCCGCTTCTTTACTAATGACGTCACTTCTTTGTTCATGGCCTGACTAGGATCAATTCAACTGAGTGATTTGTTCATTTAGAGCAGTGATTCTCAAAGTGTCTGGGATCGGGATCACGAGGGACCCAACGCAAATTGGGCGGATTTTAGGTTTCCGCGGGCAGGATAAAAAAAGACAGCGGGTCCCAAAATTGTTAGCAGGATGGAGAGTGTAGCTGAAGTTGTCAATAAAATAAAGAAGGGAGAATATAAAACAAAACTAAAGATTGGGAAAATTGGAGATATGGAAAAACTTTACAGTTGTAACAGACAACGTAGGTAAAGAGCTGGACTTTGTGTGTCATGCAAAGTGTGGAAAAGCGCTAGTCTACAACGGGCACAAATCTGGTAACTCAGGTTTGAGGCGACACACCTGCTCCGTTATTGTACGCACCAGTCAGACAAAACTGGAACACGCAGACAAAACAATTCTCCCTGGCCACAAAAAGAGACTACTAATAAATGCGTAGGACTGTGCTGTAAATACATTCGGCTTCATGATTTTATTGCCGGGGATGGTGTTCTGTCATTTCATCCTACTTATCGAAACGTCCTACCAAACGCTAATGCGCACTGCCATATTTGTTTTTTGTTTACACGCCCATAAATTCAAGCTGCCACCGTACGCTTTTCGAAGATTAGTTGGAGGAAAACACGGTAAGTAGAGCACCAAACACATTTTTATACTTTTAATATAATTGAGAAGTATTGTTTTTTTGTAACTGAAGCTGTGAACTGTAATTGAAGCATGTAAACGATTATATAACACTGTGGCGAGCGTAGAAAGAAAGACAG
>JBBIGA010083771.1:0-11543 GCA_037576975.1 Alestes dentex | reverse complement strand
AGTGATGTAAGTTTTATTACCATTTCTCAGTTTGGTCGACAGATCCTCAGCCAGCTGATTCTGGTTTATCTTCTTCAGGATGATCAGTGTGATCTCTACAGCTCTGTGGTGTCCATACTGTTGCACAATCTTATCCACAGTGTCCTGCCTGTCTGCCTTCTCCAACAGAGACTTTGGAATGCCGGTAAAACTTTCCACACCATTAGTCAGATGCCACTGGAATGACTCCAGATCCTCTTTCAACAGGTCTTTAAGAGCATTCAGCAGTGTTTCTGAAATGTTTGCCATAATGCAACTCTAGACATAAAAAAAACACAAAACAGTCAAATTTAATGGAGGTTCTGATAAAGTTCAAAGCAAAAAGGACAAAACAGCTCATTAAACAAGTCAAGTCAGGTACTGATATTCAATGGTTGGTTCTAGATCATAAGTACCACTTCAACTCCTCCCAAAAGTACTAAATGAAAACTCAAATGCTTCACACTGCAAAACGTAAATAATATCATCATTTTTTTAATATTTCACTTTCTCTGAAGTAGATAATTTAGTTAATTATTTTTATTTTAAAGTGATGTTGAAGTACTGTAATTTTGTGATCCCCACTGACAGTCTTTTGTGGAATTTCACTCTTCCATGGCCCAGTGCCATCAACTGGCATAACTGAGATCACACCACAGTGCACAAAATAGTTTTCTAAATTAACGCACACAATATATTTTATTAGTACGAAACAGAACCCCTCTGTAAGCTTTTACTGGTGCACAATGAAGACTACACTGACACACTGCATTACAATCTGGTATGCCAAAATAACCAGAAACAACGAGAAACGAGGGCCTTCAAAATGGCACAACACATTATTGGGACACAGCTGCTATCATTTGCGGAACGTCTACCAGGCCTGTTGTCAGAGCAGGACCGCCAAAAAGCGAAAAACAGCTTTTTTTCTCCCAAACCTGTCAAATTGTTAACACAGCTTCACAAATTAGCTTGATAAAGAAGTAGAGACATGCATATAACAATAGGAAACCCTAGCAAAAGCAAAAAAATCTCATTTAATTTTTCTGTCTCTTTTAATCATTTTAATGTCATTTTTTATTGATGTTTTTATTTGTTTATTTTGTTATTATCTATCTGACATGGAAAGCTTAATTTTATCACTGGACATTAAGCCATTTTGAAATCTCTCTTGCCAGATGAAACTAATTGTTTGTTGTTAAAAATGATTTTAAAATATTCATAAATAAATTGCAGCCCTGTGCAGATCTGTTGTGAAACAGAGACAGCAAGCAGAGTTCTCAGAGCAGTGCAACACAGGAAACTGCATCTAGTAATCTGAGGAACAACACAACTGCAGTGTCCTACATTACAGCACACACAGAGCACAAAAAATGCAGTGTATTTTTTTTTACTGATTTTGAATTAACAGATAACACAAGTATAATGTAACATGTTATTAGCAGTCTTGCCTAAGCCCCCACACTAGAACAGCTTTATCCTAAAAAGACAGCATGTTGATGTGACGTATCTCCCACACCTATCCCCATCTCTCCCTCCCTCGTCTGCACACTAAGTCTGCAGAATAGAAGCTTGTTTTAAAAATGGTTCAGTGATTTGAATAAATGGTTTGGATTTGCCCACAACCAACCTTTTGAGCCATCTCAAACAAAAGTACTCCAAAAAGCACATCCATTACATTCAGCCACAACCTCACCCACAGGACTGAAACCGACCGTTTACAAGGAGAAATGAGAAATGCACCCCATATGAAATGGTGACCAGGGTTGTGACGTTCTACCTAGCCAAATATCTAAAACAGATGAAAACCAGTGTTTTAGAAAACATGCTCACTTTCAAGGTGTGCAATGTGCAGTTGCCCTTATTCTCACATTTATTTCACTTACACAGGGAAGCTGTGTACTGCCTGCAAACACATTTTTTTGCCTAAAGAACAACCTTGACCTGACTGGCCAAGACTTGAAGGGGAATTCTCTCCAGAGTTTGTCTTCAAAGGCACTCCAGAGCTGGGTTCTATGAAAAGAAAGGCACACCTGCATGACCACAGACAGCAGAGCAAACCTGGTTAAGTGATTTAAGCTAGAAACAACCCCACATGAAATCCAAAGATTTGAAGGCATTATTGAAACTGGCTAACATCTGTGTTCATTAGTCTACAGTACGTAAAACATTGAACAAGCAGGGTGTCTATGGCAAGACACCACAAAGGAAGCCACTGTTTACTAATAAGAACATTGCTGCACGCCTGAAGTTTGTGAAAGAGCACACTGACACTCCACAGCAGTACTGGCAAAATGTTTTGTAAACTTATAAAACTCATTTTAACTATTTGGAAAGAAAACGCAGTACTACACCTGTTGTAAAAAGGTCATTGCATATCATCATGAAAACATCCCAGCTGTAAAGCATGGAGGAGCAAAGGCCTACAGTCATTGAAGGATAATTATATCTGTCAGTACCCTGTCAAAATCATTAAATTCCATATAGTTCACATACATTTTCTTGCCACCATATATATTAGTTTACACATTAGCTTAAACTATTACTAAGCAAGCCGCTGCAATTAGTAATTGGTAATTTAGTAAGCTAGTCGGCTCATCTTTAGCCTTGTTTAATAATTTGATGTTTACGTCAGTTTGACAACCTTGCAACTTCATTTGTTGTGTTGGTACCATGCTGTCCAAGAGGTGGTGACACCACCAGAAATCCAAAGGAAGCATCCCACCACAGACTGGGTGGAGTCTGCCCCTAGGGGCAGGTTCTATTCTGAATGATATCTGGCAAGCCCCCACCTTCTATCCCTTCTCTCAGTCTGCTTCAGGCCGGACGTTAAAGGGGAGGTAGCCATCATCCTTTTAATTTAGCTTAGATGTCCGATCAGTGTCAGAATAAGCGTCCGACAAAGTCAAGCTTGTAACAGGCATTTCTGCAGCCTTTGAGTGAGTGAGGTGACCAACCTGCAGAAGCTCCATTCCTGGACCTTATTAGACGAACCAAAATCTCCCTCCAAACTTCCACAGAAACTGTGAGGATGATGGACTGAAATTTAGATATTTGCATATAGCATTAATTCAGAAACAAATACTGTAAAACCTCTGTGAATGTGTTTATGTTAATGTTTTAAACTGTTTGAAGAATCTAAACTCAAATTTATATGTGCAGTGATAGATTTATATTTGCATGTAAATGTTTCCTTTTACTCATCCCAGTCATTCTCAGCACTCCTCAGAAGTGCTTGGAGACAGGAAAATGGGGAATCAAGTAATAGGTGCTCTCTGAGGCACTAAGGGGTGCCAGTGACAACACACTCTAGAACGGCAGGAAATGCTGGCACTGAAATGCTAAAATGGGGAAACCAAAGATGCAGCGGGCCTAGACACTCGCCGGGTGAGGTGAGGCAGGGCTGGCTCCATCCGAGTACCCATCTGGCTGTGAATGGGAAGATCAAATGCTGCTTGTAACTGCCATGTAAAGGTGAGGTAAGAGGTTTTAATGAGCCACCCATCCACCCATAGGGCTATTGTCTACTCGTGAACCTGTCCAGTGAACCACATGTGAAGTCTTCTTAGGATGTGACTGAATAGGGATCTCCACAAAGTAGTAATTCATGCTCTGGAGGAAGAGGGTGTAGACTTGGTAGGGTGTAGGTGGTGTCAAACATACCACTGAAACCAAATATGGCACCACTTGGGACAACTGCTAAAGCTTGATCGTGTAGCTGATGCAGGGCCCCGGGATTTGTAGCACTCCTTCTACAACTGGAGTGGTCCGATCTGCTGTCATGATCCTGGTAAGCTCAGGAAAGGCGACACACTCACAAGAGATATTGGAAATACCTTATTAATTAACCACTTGGTGGGAACTGCAGACAAAAGAGACGTTGTAAACAGTGCAGCTTCTGAACACAGCCAAAAAAACCCAGTCACTAAGCACAGCATCAGATGGTGCTGTTACAGGTATTGCAGCCAAACAAAAGCACCAAGAGCTACACGGTGAACACAGTGCCACCCGAATCTTAGCAGTCAAACAGAAAAACAACATAGAAGCCCACTAGGGTGAGAAGTAGCGAAGCCCAAGGAACACCAGGTCCAGCCGCCAAGGTCTGCCAGGGCAGTGTCTTCCACGTCAAACAGGATACCATTTTCCCCCATGTTATGCCACTATCAGTGACAACGCACTGAGAGAGGTCACTAGACCATTTGCAAGACTGCCTCAATCTATAGAGTATTACTTCACCAGTACAATACAAGGACAATTTATCCAAAACCCCTTACTTGTAGCTTCACCTTACTGGTGTACAGTTAGAGACTGTTTGTGTTAGCCAGCACCTAGTCCTTTATCAGGAGTCAGTTTCTGACTACTGAGTCACTCTCAGCTGGATCTTTTTGGATGGTGGACGATTTTCAACCTTTCAATGTCACTGACATGTAAAAACCCAGCTCTGTCTGATACGTTCACTCCAGCAACACAAACACAATGAGCTTGTCCCTCCTCGGACCACTGCTGGTAGAGACAGACCACTGCTGACCAGGAACACCCGCAAGCTTCGCTGTTTCTGTGATGCTCTGATGCAGTCATTTGGACATGATTTAACCCTTGTCAAAGCTCAGGTCTTTACATCAAATGTTTCTGCTCCATTCACATGCCTCCAACAACAGCCAGTTCCAGACCCTGGCAACCCCAATTGTAATGAGATGTTATTCATTTCACTCACTCCAGATACACTTCACCTGTGAATGGCCACAATGTTTTGGCTGATTGTGCACACGACCAGCCAAAAGTTTTTGCACACACAGATTTTCTACATTTACTTGTTTCTCACTTAAGATTTACTAAAATACATTCAGTTTTCTTTGCTAACATATACATTTACAGTAAGTTCACTATTTAGTACCTTTATTAGCCAGAAAATTACATTTTTCATTCATCATTACTGACCTATATGAAGCCACCTAACGTAATTATAATGTGGATCACCTGAGCTTTTAAGTCACAGTCAATAGGATGAAACAGTAACGAGTGCCATTAAAATAAAATGGCTGTCTAGAATTTGACTCACACAACCAGTTAATAGGATGTCAGACATGTTACATATTCTTTCCATGTTATAAAGAATTTTCCATTTTTATAAGGTTATAATAATAATAATAATAATAATAATAATAATAATAATAATAATAATAATAATAACAATTATTATTATTATTATTATTATTATTATTATTATTATTATTATTATTAATATGAAGACCCAAGGACCTTCATATTAAGGACCGTTCCTTTACATTTTTCATTTTCTCCAGATTTTAGTTCACAATTTCTTATGCTTGGACCTCACCAGTCCCAACAGACCTGGCTAGTCTGTAGCCCCTCATTCCTGACACAGAATAAGAGATTTGTGTTCCAGTGTGTGGGTGTGTCCCTTCTTGCTAGCACTCCCAGAAGTAGAAAAGGCACAAAGTACATTTTGGGTAATACTTCGACAGTCATTTTGAGTTGCATTCAATTGAGGAGTAGTGCTAGTGCTCAACTCAAAAATCATTTCAATTTCTCAAGAAACACTTAGGCTGAAATGTAAAAATTTGTCAATCAAAACAAATTTAGCAGCCAATACATGCGTGTGCCAAAATAACAAAATTCACAACCTGCATAACATTGGATGCACACCACGTCTCATGACATTTTCTCTACAGAAGGAGCTGCAACTTACTCATTTAATTATTAGACCCGCTTCAGATACAGTTTTTAAATTACATCATGTTTTTGCTTACTTTTACAAGATTTGTTCACAGTTGGCAAATCAAAAAAAACTTTGTAGACTCATTTATAATGGTATATAGATGTTATTTACCCAATTTCAAACAAACCAGTCATAAGATGTCACACAATGACTTAAAAGATGTCAGCCTCCATTACTCTAATATAAATTGACTTATCTTCAAAATCATTCTGTCTTTAAAATGAATCCTTATGCAGCATTTACAAAATTCACTTGCTGAAGCTGCCAAATCATTCAACTTCTCACTACATGGAATACTGGAGTCATTTTCTCATTCAGCTTGTACTCATTCTCTTAACTTGGCATATTATGCAGTGCAATGCGGTACATCCAGTTATTATTATTAAAGGAAAGTAAAGCGCACATTTTGTCATATGTGAGCACGCCACAGTGTGAAATTCTTTCTCTGTATTTAACCCATTCAGCGCCCGGGGAGCAGTGCAAGGGGGCGGTAGCTTGCTCAAGGGAACCTCAGTGGTGCCACCAACAGTGCTGAGATTCAAACCTACAGGGGCAACTAGGCCACCAGCTGTCCCTATTATTAATGTTAAATTTTGATTAGATACTAATTGTAAAGTGGTGCCCACTGTGCTGAAAAAGAAGGTTTTGTTGAATTTATTTAAAACCAAGTGATAAAATTGTCTAATAAACTGACACACTGAGAAGAATTTTTTCATCCTGTAAGTTGCATATTTCTATTTTTCATATAGAGTGAAGTGTCTTACACGTTTTTAAAGTGTTTTGCAGATTACCTTTATACTTGTGTGCAGAATGGTAAATATGGTTTTGTTAGATTAACTCAGATTTATATGCTTAACTAAATATATTCACAATTGGAATGTTTATGACCATATTTTCCTGGCAATGTAGAATGTTAGTTTTCTACAACTCTTTAACAGTGAAAAGGTACTTTTCTATGAAAGAATATTTAGGTTAGTAATTATGTGTTTTCTGAACAAATCAAGTAAAGTAGGATTATATTATTTAACTTCAACTTTAATTAAAAATGTTTCTGGGGCCTGCAAAGCATAATGCTTGAAGGCCTAAATATGGAAAGGTAAAAAATCTGAGATGAAGACATATTTCAGTTGTCACCGTCTTGCTGTAAACTTCAGTAACAAAAAAAAAATGTCTTCAGCAGCGATTAAGATAAACCCAAGTGAAACCATGCTTAATGATCAAATCAGCAGGTTCAAGATAAACCCGGGTAAAACCATGTCTCTAGCAGGGTTTATGATAAACCTAAGCAAGAAACACTACAACTAAGCAGAAACATGTCTCCAATTGGGTTTAAGATAAGCATTAGTAGAAATGAGTGTTGACCAGGATTACGATAAACTTGAGTCAATCCATCTATCCAACACTAGCAGTCAGTGCCGTGATCAGTTTTAAACAAATGTACTTAGATAAATAGATCAACATCTGAATTTACCCCAAAATGAAGTGTTGTGTAAAATGAAAACACCTGTGAACACAGTGTGTAGACAAACAGACTTAGCTCAGTTTTACCTGTTTCTGAGTCTTCAGTCTTTTTTTTAGAAGAGTCTTCAGTTAGAAAAGTTCATCCAGACCTACAGCAGAGACACACTCAGCTCATATCACTAGTACAGACTCTCACACTCTCTATACAGTGAGTGTGTACAGGTTTATTTCTGTACAGACTCACAGTACAGACTTCAGTTCCTCTTCTGAGGTTAGAACTTATCATTTGACTGCTACTTCCTCTCCTTTAGAAAAACAAGCTACAGCACATTTCAGTCATGCCACAAGTGTATCAAGTCTTAATAAAGTACAAAAAGTAAAGTCTAATCAAATGAAACTACATTTGAACTCAAACAGTAATCAAACAATGATCCTTATTACAGTAAACATTATTTTAGCACATCCAAAAAAAACACTAATGTCAAGTAAATGCCATAAAATATGTATCAACTTGATTAATTTAATTAATGTTTGTCTGGTATTGCTGTTATTGTGGTATTGTCTTCAACACTGAGTTTTCTCTGCAGTAAACATTGTTGAATGTCAGCTGATGCTGTGCTACTGTGATCTTCTGTTTCAAACCACTTTCACTGCAGTTTCAAACCAGAATTGTTGTCTTTATTACACAAAAAAATCACAAAAAATCATAGCATCAGTTCTTACAATACTCTGCATGCATTTTGATCAAATTATCAATTCATTAAGCCCATCTCTAGTTAACACTCCGTACAAAGATTTGTGTGTGTGCGTGTGTGTGTGTGTGTGTGTGTGTGAGAGAGAGAGAGAGAGAGAGAGAGAGAGTGCAGTGGAAAAGAACACATAATATAAATGAAATGTTGTATTATCTCTGAAGTACAGGTTTACAATTACACCAGACTGGCAAAGTGCAGTGTGAGTTCTTTCTGCTATTGAGGTGAAAAACATGCTGCGGTCAGAGATGCTGCAGTTGCAACATCCTGTGTGTGTGTGTGTGTGTGTGTGTGTGTGTGTGTGTGTGTGTGTGTGTGTGTGTGTGTGTGTGTGTGAAAAAGAAAGATTGGCTTCCTGTGGGCCTGAAGGAGTAATGTTTTGAGAGTGTGTGCATGTGTGTATGTGTGTGTGTGTAAGTGTGCCCATATATGTGTGTACTTGTTGGTGTGTGAGCATGTACGTGTGTGTGTGAAATGTAATTTACACACACATAGATGCACACACACACACAAACCAGGCCCAGCATCATGGGTGGGTTTTAGGGTGCCGTGCCCGCCCTCGGACTCGCTTGGGCCTGCCGTGGGAATGCGAGCCTGTCATCCCACCAAACGTTTACAACATTGTTTTTGAAAAAAAGACCAATTTAATAAAGTGGAGGGACAAAATCTTGCAAAGATTCCACGCAGTGGCACAGCGTTGCCTACCGCTTTACTAAAGGTTAGCCTAATTATTTCATTTATACTGGCGATGTTGTAAAAATGAAACTGAGACATATGCACAAAAGAAAATATGCAAAATACAATACATATGTAGCCTTACAGTGCATTATAGCAGTGTTGTAGTATAGCAAACCTAAATAATTCAACCATGTTTATTAGCACATTAGATCATATTAAATGGGTATGAAGAAGCAGTTATTTCTTATTTCTCTTCTAAATTAGATTGTGTTACTCAGGAGTTTGTGTTAGAGGCTGTTACTATTTGATTTCTAAATAAAATCTGCTCTTGATGTATCTTACTGCATCACATGTTGCATGCGTTTATTTGAACGACACCTAGCTTGTTACACAGTACCTATAGAAGCCTATAAAATGTGTGCCCCCACCAAAGCAATGCAAGGCCCGTCCGCAAATCCGTGTCTGGCACCAGCTCTGACACAAACACACACACACTATCAGAGTGTATATGTACCAAAATAGAAGTATATAAAAATTATATGTAGAAAGTAAAAAATAACATTAAATAAATAAATAGTGCTGCTGTACTGATAAAAAAAAAAACAAACAGCGCAGTTCCTGTACCAGATAGCGATACAACAGGAGAGGAGACTTTCAGTGGTGCTTCTACAGAATGTGGTGAGGATTGGAGGGGGGGACTCGCTCTCTTCAGTCTCTGTAGAAGGTGCAGGCGCTGCCGGGCCCTTATAGCTATGGAGGTGGAGTTGAGAGTCCAAGAGAGGTCCTCCATGATATGGATGCCCAGGAACTTGGTGGTGTCGACCATCTCTACAGGAGTGTCGTCGATGATGAGTGGTGGGTGAGCAAGGCTGGATTTCCTGAAGTCAATTATCATCTCCTTTGTCTTGTCGACACTGAGAGAGAGATTATTGTCCTTCCACCAGGCAGCCAGTCTTGTCACCTCCTCTGTGTAGGTTGAGATCTCTTAGTTACTGATGAGACCCACCACCGTCATGTCATCTGCAAATGTGATGATGTGATTGGAGCTGGACTCTGCTGAGCAGTCATGAGTCAGAAGTGTGAAGAGCAGGGGGCTGGGGACTCCTGGTTCTCCTGAGCTCAGGGCGATGGTGCTGGAGATGTTGGAGCCAGTACAGACTGACTGAGGTCTTTCTGTCAGAAAGTCTAAACTCCAGTTCACCAGGGGTTTGTTGAGGCCCAGCCTGCTCAGCTTGGTGGAAAGTCTCTGTGGGATGATGGTGTTGAAAGCTGAACTGAAGTCAGTGAACATCCTAACGTGGGTGTTTCTCTTGTCCAGGTGTTTGAGTGACAGGTGTAGTTCAGTGGATATGGCGTCGTCTGTGGAGCGGTTGGGGCGATAAGTAAACTGAAGGGGGTCTAGTGAGCTGGGAAGGGCAGCTTTGATGTGGTTCATGACTAAACTCTCGAAGCTCTTCATCATAACAGGTGTGAGGCTCCAGGATGGTGGTCATTCATGTCATAGATGATTTCTTGGGAATGGGGATCATTGTGGTAGCCTTGAAACATGCAGGAACAACAGCTTGTCTCGTCTCTTTCCCATGTAAGTGATTCACACACACACGCAGCTGTGCACATAATATAAAAGTAAGCAGGATTCATCAGACCAGGTCACCTGTGACTGGTTGTCCTTCTTTGGAGCACTTTTGGTAGGTACTGACTGCAGCACACCAGGACCCCCACAGACCCCCACAGACTCCCACAGACCCCCACAGACCCTCACAAACCCTCACAGACCCACACAGACCCACACAGATTCAAAAAAGTTGGTCAAATCCCTACACATGTCCAGCGTTATTCTCTTCATATCTTTACTATTTTACTGTTGTGCCTGATCAGTGTATATGCACACACACACTATATTTTTTCATTTTATTATTATTTTTGAAATAATAATAATGGAGCTTTCAGTGCGACATCTCTAAATATTTACACAAAGTTAAACATACAGGAAAAACTAAAAAAATTAAATATTATGTGCACCAAAATGAGTCTCATAAAAAATAAAATTACATTTGTTAAATGTCTTGCATTTACTCCTTTGCAGACTTGTTGTGTGTAAACTTAAACAGTCCTCTGAAACTCTGCAGTGGGTTTTACAATCAGAAACCTCCTCCCTGAAAGATCTGGACCTCAGTATCAATGACCTGCAGGATTCAGGAGTGGAGCTGCTCTTTGCTGGGCTGAAGAGTTCACACTGTAACCTGGAGACTCTCAGGTCAGATTTCTCTCACTTCATTACTGAATTATTTTTTTTATAGTTCAGTGATTTGCAGATCAGTGCATGGAGGCAAAAGGGTGGTGCTGATATTAGATGTAGCTGATTTCTAGATTTTTCATTTTATTCTTTCCTAGACATCTGAAACACATTTTTATTGTTTATTCTTTAACACATTTTTATCCTTTGAATGCATTTTCCAGCATGTCAGAGTTTCACCTTCATCTACCTTCAGCTCCCCAGAGCCTCGCTGTCTTTCTCTAGCAGCTCAGCATCAGTCACACTGTAAATGTGTAGTAATATACAGTAAATGTGTAGTAATATACAGTAAATGGGTAGTAATATACAGTAAATGGGTAGTAATATGTTCAGGCTCTCAGTGTCCATTCTGCAAAACAATAATGTGAAATATGAGCCTGTTGTAATCATGTGATATAACAATGTGAAAATGTATGTAACTTTAACCACTAAAATCCTCCAAAAAATCATCAGACATTCTGTTATACATTTCTTACACTGATTCATTTGCATTATACAGTTATTTGTATGATGTTCTTCTTCAAAACAGATAAATCTTGTTATTTCAGAAAGTGGATTGCATGGATATGAGGACGGAATAGGCTATGGATGTAAAAAAAAA
>JBBIGA010083760.1:0-11543 GCA_037576975.1 Alestes dentex | reverse complement strand
ATTGGACACCTCGATTATACTGTCAAATATGGCATAAACTATCAAATTAATAGTGTTTGGGAGTGGTTGTCTGAAACGGGCTTCCAGTCTAATGTTTCCCGACTTAATTAGTGACAAATGCTGTCCACACTGTCACACTCTGAGGTTGAACACGTAAAGTGTGTATCTGTTCAAAAAATCTTCTCTGTCGATAGCTAACAACCTATTTTTTTGTCTTCCGGTTGCCAGAACTAGCTGGTAGAACTCATGCACAGCGGACCCCTCCAGGTATCTCGGTTGTTAGGGTTTTGCTGGAAATTGCTGGCCATCTATATATAAGGCCAAGAATTCCAAGTGGTAATGCTTAAATCCAAACATGTTCTTATCATATGTGCTTCATTATCTACCATACTTATTACAATAGATTTGGGAAGCGTTCCTAAAAACAAATATTCTTGATTGGAGACACGTGTGCCCGCTGGTATTGAGAAATTCTTTAGATATACCCTGTCAGTCAGATATTTAGCTGTGGTGGTCATTAAGGATTGAGTGTGCGCTAGTCTCACAGCAGGTGATACGGCGACTTTTTAAACAAATAAGGAGACTGCCACAATACTTTACTGTACAGTGTCATTTTGTATAAAAAAATTAATCCTTTGTACGTGTAAATCTGACTTTAGCGTCGACCATATTCAACATTAACTTTTCTTGAAAAAATATATCACTGTGGATTGAAGTCAATAATTCTATCACGTTGCTGGCGTCTGAAAAGGGGCTCCAGCGGGAATATCAGTATCGTCCGGTCTCGTAATTTTGAGCCGTGTAAACAAACGTGTGTTGTTTAAATCTATATAATCTTTGCCATTGCCTGCGATGAAAAACTCCAAAGGCGCCGTATCGGAGAGTGCAGAAACAGGTGGTACTCCCACATATGTGTTTTTATCTATATCTGTTTGTGTCATGGGGACTGTAAACAGATCCAACTCTGATTTGACACACTCTTCGGACATTCCGTGAATCAACGCCATTATTAGAAAATGGTTTTACAATTTGTTTTTGCTTGAGGACCTTTGCGGGATTTCCTTTTTGACACTGGATGTTTCTTTTTATTCACACTCCTTTTCACACAGCATGTACGTCTCACGCCAGGGGAACTTTTCGCCAATCTATGTTACATCACCAACATTCCAGAGCCATCCTGACCGTTTTTGTTGTGACAGGTGTGCATAACATTACTCACCACATCGCTAACAATGTTTTTAGTGGCAAACTTTAGATGGGGTTTCGCAATACTCAACCTTTTTTTTCAACAGCGGTATCGCCATTCAGAAAAGTCCTCTGAAAAGACCCCCGATTCCGGCCCCATACATTGTATGGCCACCCACATACCCAGGCAGTAGGTGGCCAGCTTGATTTTGATAATACGCTATATAACGATGTGGGTCTGCATATGGGTTAAACTGTTTCATCGTTTTAAAACAACTTTCTTTGTGTCACAGGTCTGAAATGTAGCTTTGCGACTACCCTTCCGTACTTAAGCGGTATGTGCTGGTTCTGATCTGACTTTACCTCTATGGCTATGTCATTAATGTGCGCTTTAGACACACATACGTAGTCTGCTCTGTCGTATTTAATAGTGACCACATCTTTGTTTTTCCCTGTTATATGTACATATCGTAGCAGGGGCACCAAATAGTCCCCCACAAATTGATATTCTATTATGTCGCAATATACAACTAGGGAATACTCTCCGCCATACAGGTCGACGGCGTGATGAGCATATGTTTTACCATGCATCTTCAGCATCGCGTTTGGCTCGAATGCGACACCGTCAATACAACCTAAAATGGTGCTAAGTTTTCCACAGAAAGTTAGGGTTGGATCGTCCAGAGCATCTACATAAAGTTTTGTTTACTGTTTCGTCATATCCAACTCTTATGCTGCCAACATAAAATTTGTTTGCCATTTCATCATATTTAACTCTTACACTATGACCGGGATCCACAGCATACTGTTCAAGCTGTTTATTGATTTTGCTGACTATGGCCTGAATAGATGGATAATATCCCCCACGTATCTTGATTTTTGTCAACCGATGTGAAATTGTATCAATAACTATAATCACAGCATCCTTGTCACTAAACGTATCCCACGATCTTGGGTACTGAAATTCTATCAGACCAACCTCCCACGGACCCTTCAAAATTAGCGACCTTGCAAGCTTAGTTCTGTAATTAGAGATTTTGTTGTCCGGGTACATGCTCTGAGATGAATCGCACGGCAGTGTTATGTAAAACTCCCCATCAGCCATGATGTTGCGCTGAATGAAACATATGACCTTCACCTCAGCCTGAGATACAGAGCACTTCAGAAAAGGTGCTCCCTGAGGATTGCTATATATTTTTTGCATCCATCTTTCTCTCTATTCTGACTAGACTCCCAGTCCTTCTTGCAGAAAAACATCCACACAGCATGATGTTGCCTCCACCGTGTTTGACTGTAGGGATGGATTTACTTAGGTTATGCTAATTGCCTGCTTTCCTCCACACATTGGGAATTGTGGCCAAATTGTTCAGTCTTTGTTTTATCACACCAGAGGATTTTGCTGCTTCCAGGGCTTGACACTGAGCAGAGCTTTCCCTCACATCAGCCATGGCCAGACAGAGCACCTGGTCATTGAGATCCAGAGAACTGTCAGCGGCAGTTCAAGGCTTGGTTTTAACTGTGACACATCCCGTCAACTGTGGGACCTTATATAAGCAGGTGTGTGGCTTTCTTAATTATGAATACTTATGTAAATGCTATATTTCATTTTTTGTATTTTTTAATAAATCAACAAAATACTGAACACCTGTTTTTATTACGCTTTTTATTTATTATTATTATTATTATTATTATTATTATTATTATTATTATTATTATTATTTTAATCTATTGTAGGTTGAGTCTTAGATAAAACACTTACAACTTAGATAAAAGTCTTATAAACTTTCCATATGAAATGTAATATGACTGGGCATTCAGAATTACACTACACTCTTAAAACTGAAGGCACTAGAAAGGGTTCTTTGTATGATGCCTACAGAACCTTTAAATGGATGATTCTTAAAAATAGGTGCCATGCAGGTTTCTTAGCGTAATGCCATATAAGAACCATAGTTCCCTATAGAACCATTTTTACAAATAAAATGTTACTGTAAGGATCCTTCACACATGTTCTTCCAAGAACCTTTTAATTATGTGAAGAGTCTTTAAACTTTACTCTTTTCCTTACACTCATTTACAAAAATTACTCTTTTAACCCTCTGAGGTCGGAGGATCCAAAAAAAGGATTTACAGTAGGCTAATCGGCTGACATTAGGCTAAATAGGCTAATCATGCATCACGCTTTCTTGGTTAGCTTATAAGGAGAATGAAGCTTACACTTATATATTTATACTGGGTGTTTTTTTTTAACTTACACTATTTTTGTGATGTTGATACTTATTTCTTCTTTTTACTGTGTGTAGCAGAGTCTATGTTCTACCAGCAATAACTGCATGTGACAAATAAAGGTCTTGAACTATTTAAGTATTGAAAGTATTTAAGTATTTGTAAAAGATTTAGAAGATTTAGTTACCACAAAAGCTTTGGAAGCAAGGCCAGCCAGACAATGACAAGCCATTGACACCTGGCCATTGACAGGGGGAGGGGGGAGTTACAGGTTGGAAACACCCATCTACTGAATATGAATGGATATGCATGTGAAAGAGCAGAGAAAAAGTGCCTAGTCTTATTCTTTTACAAATTGCACTGAAACTACATAACATTTCTGACTGCTGCCCTTACCTTTTTGTAGACAAGACATATGTTTACAAGATTCAGACTTCAAAAGTCTTAGTGAGACATATTTAGGGTGTTTTTTTTAGTTTGTTTGAAGACCTCTGAAAATAGTTTTTATCATGTCATGTTTACACAATATTAAAAAAAAAAAAAAAAAACTAATTTCATTACATTCACTTTACTTGCACATAGAATATAACAATATTTGTCACTTTGGCATTGGTGTTTTTAGTTAAATGAAATACTTAAAAATGTAAAGGTGTAGCAAATTGCCTCAAAGTGCCAGAAAGGCCTCGGACCTCAGAGGGTTAAAGAGTGTACCACATATAGGTTTGTAATCAATAACATATTTGGTTTCAAAAATATGAAAGAACTACAGTGGCAGTCAATTCTATACAATGACCAACTTTACAAGTTTACAATATAATAAGTGATTAGTACAAAGCAGTAAATAAACAAACCTAAATTCTCAGTGTGTGGAGAATGATAAACAGAGCTGCAGATGATTATGAGATATGAGATGGAGTGCATGACATTCTAATAAAATTATCACCTACAATTATTATCTACTTATTATTTGATAATGACATTTGATAAAGACAAATAACTAGTTAAAAATATAAAATTAACCCAATAAATAGATAATTTCACTGCACTATTTATTTAAACACTTCTTGTTGCCAAAATAATTAAAATATCAAAATAAATCTAAAAGTGCCTTTGTTGTCATCTATATTTAAATCTGCAAAATACTTATTATTTTATGTAAAAGTGATTAAAGCTTTTTAGTGGTGGTATGCCTGTGAGCACCATGAATATCCTTTTTGCATGTGACACTGTTAAGGCAGAAATATACTTGCTATTAACTACGTACGTATGTATGTACACACAGCCGTGGTCCATATCATGTGTTCTTTGCATCGGTTTTTGTGCACGTACTCAAAAATTAACGGAACGTTTATGGAGATGCAATACCTGCGTAATTTATAGGGGCAGTGTTGTGAGATCTGCACTCAACAGTCAAGATGTCCACATCTGAGGACCTGTTGATTGAGCAAGTCTGCAATTATCCTCATTTATATGACATGACAGAACGTCTTCACAGTGACAAAATAGCCTGTAATAATAGTTGTCAAGAGATTTCAAACATCCTGAATGTTTATTCGGAAATTTGTAAAAACAAGTGGCGACAAGTGTGAGACTGGAAAAAGTCCTGCAGACCCAGTGTTTTGCCGTCTAGACTGGATGAAGTGTCATGTCAACCACAAAACTACAGAAAATAATTTCCCTGGAATTGACACAGTAAGTGTTTTTTAAATTTATTGTTGGTAATAACGTTTAATTTTTAATGCTAAAAACATTATGTATTTTATTATTGTATGCACGCTAGACTGCTAGCAACACACTACACTGCCAAATAACGTTTACATAACAGCATCCGGTCTTATTAATTTAATGTATGTGAAATAATAATGTTATTATTCAGAACTATACCATCTCTTATCTGATCCTCTTACTATCGTGCAAAGTAATCACACTTCTTTACAGTCAGTCGGATAGTCAAGGTTGACAGGTTCCAAAGAAACATCTAGTCAGGCAATGTTAAGCCTCTGAGAAAATGTAGTGTGTAAATGTCACCGGTCAGCAGCCGCTGTTTAAGTTTGGTTATGTGCTTTTATTTTGACTTAGGGCGCGGTCTCGTCTCTGGCAGATGAGATCAATGAGCGGTCTCAGCTGCCAGGGATGAAACCAATGAGTTTCAGGTGTTTTGAGTTTGAGGTCTGTGTATTTATAGTGCCTGTTTTGAGTTCACCTTTGTCCGTTCACCCTCACTTTGACCTTAGTTTGTGTTGGTTCAGGTTTTCTCCTTTGTTTTGTGTTTTACAACCATCATGCCTGGTTTTGTTTTTGTATTTAAATAAAGAAAGACAAAGAGAATGGAAGTCTGTGTCTCTGCCTCCTGCCTGAGCGTGACTTGCCATGACATGACAGATGACCACGCCAAACCCAATGGACGCATCTGGGATTTCCCTGCCCCTGGACGCTGACCCCTTGCAACAGCAGGTGGCCACCCACCAGACCCAACTTATAGTGGGCCAACTGGTGGAAGCAGTGCAGACTACATGCACGTTCATGAAAGCTCACTGCCATACTTCGCTGCCTGAGAGGTATGAGGGAGACCCTTCTACTTGTCGAAGTTTTCTACTCCAATGTGATCTGTATTTCGCAGAGTTCTCAGACATCACTCCCGTGCAGAAGGTGTCAGTGATGACACAACGCTTCACGGTGGGTGCTCTGGAGTGGGCTACCGCGATATGGACAGCAGGGGGCACTCAGGCACCTCAGTATGAGGACTTCCAAGCACAGTTTAAGACAGCATTCTTTAGTAAACGGGGGCCTACTTTCAGCCTGACCTCTGGATATCATCCTGAATCCAACGTCCTGGACAACAGCACGGCTGGGCAGAGTACCTCGGATGGGCGGAGTATGCCCAGAACTCAATGCGTCACTCCGCGACTGGTCTAACGCCTTTTGAGTGTGTGCTGGGGCGTCAGCCTCTGCTCTGTCCCTGGGATGGAGCCTCCTCGGATGTTCCAAAAATCGATGGCTGGTTTTCTGCCCGGGACCTCAGAATGAGGACACCATCAGGTACGTTGTCGCCTAAATTCGTAGGGTCGTTTGAAATCAAAAGACAGGTGAACCCTGTGTCATTCAAATTGAAATTACCATCCCACATGCAGGTTCATCCCGTCGTTCATGTTTCTAGTCTTAAGCCAGTGGTGACAGGACCGTTGGATAGGGGAGAAGTGGAGCCCACTCTCCCCGGGGCCGTTGAGATCGAGGGAGCCCCGGTGTACTGGGCAAGACAACTTCTGGTGGTCGGGGTTGCCCCTTGCCCCTCCCTGGAAGCCAGTCCTGGGGGGTAGGGTACTGTCATGTCTGATCCGTCTCACCCACGCCCTCAACGCAGCCCGTCGCCAGAATATTAGGCGGCACTCGGCCCTGGACAGGTAGGTATGATGTCACAGGATTGTGTGTGCGTGGTGGTTAGGTGCCTAGGCTTCATTAGCCCCTCGACAGGGTTGCTAGGCAACTAACAACGAGTCAGGTGTAATCAAAGATTGCTTTAAAGTGTCTGTGTCGTGTGATTGGTGGGCTGTGTGTGTGTGTGTGTGTGTGTGTGTGTGTGTGTGTGTGTGTGTATTTAATCTCAGCCGATCCATTCAGTCTTTGCGTGGTCACCCACATTGTTTACATGGTGTGGATCGGGGTGTGAGGTTTTCAGAACGGAAAGAGAAAGAGAAAAAAATTATTTATCCTGGGGTTGGATTCAGGAAGGGCACGCAACTGATCAACTGGTCTCTGCTGCCAGGGATGAGACCAATGAATTTCAGGTGTTTTGAGTTTGAGGTCTGTCTGTGTATTTATAGTGCCTGTTTTGAGTTCACCTTCACCCTCACTTTGACCTTAGTTTGAGCTGGTTCAGGTTTTCTCCTTTGTTTTGTGTTTTATGGCCATCATGTCTGGTGTTGGTTTTGTATTTAAATAAAGAAAGACAAAGAGAATGGAAGTCTGCGTCTGTGCCTCCTGTCTGAGCGTGCCTTGCCAAGATGTGACAGTAAACGTGTTTACCAAGTCCAAAAGCCCCTGAGCAAGCCATCAGCGGTACGGTATTGATGGTACAGATTATAACCTGATATTATCTGATATAAATACTTAGTATTGATTACCTAGCATCGGATTTTTTGACAACCCTATCCAGATCTACTTTTAACTAGATCAGTCCTTCAGAGACTGAACACTCCTTCAGTCAGCATCTCACCATCACCACTGCCCATTGATGCTGCTTCTTCATCAAGCTTGTCAGATCCTAACCCTCTAAGAAAAGCCAAAAAGAAAAAGTGGTCCCTGGAGCTTGATGCTGTTGATGCTGCTCTCCTTCAGAGGTTGTCGGAAATGTAACAGGAAACACTGGCTGCACAAAACATATACTGCAATTTGCATCTACCTAACATTTTTTCTTCAGCAGCCCCCAGACCATGATAAGAGACTGATGAAAGAAATAAAACAGCTAATGTAGTCATATGAATAAAAACTGGTTTTTAATCGTTTTGTTATCTAGTCTACACACATTGTCTGTGTTATCCAGCACACATTTTATTGTGTTAATTGATTAGAAAGCTCTAAAATGCTTTATATATATATATATAGTCTCAAAAAAGCAAAGAGGCGGAGGGTATTTGCAGCTTCCGCGTTATTGTGGACATTTCTGCGTAAAACTATCAGTTAGGTCCTCAGAAAAAATCCGCGTGTGACTGAATCCGCGATCCCTGATCCTGACTCCTGATATATACATTAGAGCTGTAACGGTACATGTATTCGTTCCGAACCATCACTGTACATGGGTCACGGTCCGGTACGTGATGTCGTACGGAGAATACATGGTATGACGGAGAAGAGCGAAAAAGTTTCGCTTCAAGCTGATTCGCATCTCATGAAAGCGCTCATAACATGGCTACAGAAAACAGCACAGATGTGCTGGAAGACCCGCCTGCTTCTTTTCAATCGAGTGTGTGGGATTATTTTGGGTTCCCAGTGAATTACGACGGCAATGGAGAGCGAATCATAGATCGGACAAAGATGGTGTTTCGGCGTTGCTTGGCACCTGTAGGGTATGTGTGCGGAAACACGCATCTTCGACGGCATCACCCAAATGTGAAAATAACCACCGGAGCGAGGCAAAAAAAACCCCGGAGTCCCACTGCTGTTTTAGTTGGCAAAAGAATGCCATACCTGCCATCTCACTTACTTTCTATTAGGTAAGACTAATATTAATTACTAATTTCTATTAATAACACAAGATGTTTCAGTTGTTTTTTGTCAACCATACATGAAAATATAAGCAAGAGTGTGTGTTTACTGGTAAATACACTGCTGTTTACTTAAAATAAACGAAAACAAACCAAGAACTATAGTGTGAACCAAACCGTGAACTTTCTGTATATATATATATATGTACACACACATATATATATATATATATATACACACACACACACACACACACACACACACACAGACACAGAGCTCTAATCCCATTGAGTGGATGGGGATTCCTCTCCTGATGCGAATCCTCTGGAGCCGCTGCTGGACAGAAGGGTCATCTCCAGAGACAATGAGAGGACGGGGAGAGTCCACAAAGCTTCCTCTCATTAGCCCTGGTCAAACACTCCAGCACGGGAACAGCTGTGCTCCAGAGAAACTGAGTGCAAAAAAAGAGAAAAAAAAAAAAGTCTGAGAGGTGTCAAGAGAGGCCGGAACTCTGACCAATGGGAAGGCCTGGAAACTGAGCCAAAAAAAATCACCCAAATGCTTAAGTGACCGAACAGTAACCTGTCTTACACTTTGCACACCTACAGGGGAAGTCCACTCACTTTTCCTAAATTCAGTCATTTAGAGTGGAAAAGGGTTCTCCATGGTGGTGAATGGAACCTGGCATCAGGGTTTAATTGACCACCCAACCCACCCAAAAAGAGAGAAGGGAAAGAAATGATGGTCTCCAAACAGTCCAACCCAACTTGTGACACATCAGGACAAAAATGAGGACCACCTCTCACCGGGGTGGGGTGGGGGTACTGCTGTAACGACCTTGGAATGCAAGAGGCACGGATCCGCATTGGAAGAGCAACAAATGGTGAATTGTCATCATACAGCAAAACAGCTCTTTATATCAAGGTTCTCCCAGTTTGTGCTTGGGTTGTCAAACATCATGCTGAATTTTGTTTGGTGTTCCTGTGTCACGTAGAACCAAAGTTATTGTAATTTTAAAAAGATGTAATAATAATAACCGCTACTGGGTTTTTTAAATGGCGTCACACACAAATGCCCATAAAGAACAAAATGCCCAAATTTCTTGTATTTTAGGTCTTAGAAACAAACGGAACCCTGGAGAACCTTCAGGACAGTGGGTGCGGAAAACCCGCAGAGAGTGGCCGAGCTGCGGCGCGCCGAGAGAAAGAGCAGCAAACGGTGAGCGTGTAGAAGAACAAACACCGGTTTTAGACTGTTTTACTATTATATATTTACTGAAATCAGATTTTAATAATACACTCTGCGTATTAAGGGTTAAGGAGCCAGAGGTGTGTCACTGAGTGCATTTTAGGAGCGAAAGTGTTGAAACTGAGGGCCTTTCGAACAGAATTTCCATTATCATGATATAAATGAGGAGGCCTCAGTCCAGGGAGGGCTCTGAATGAGAGTGTCAGCTCCAGGCAGTTCTGCTGTTCGAGCACCTGAGCTGATGGACGGAAGCAATTTCAGCCCCTCACTCCTCCGGCCTGTTTACAGGGCACAGGAAGTGGCGTGTGAGGAACTGGCCAATGAACTGTCAGCGCCGGCAGGTCTGCAGAGTTAACTGCATCCATTTATTTGAGGGAAACAGCTCTGCTGCAGCTCCGCTGCGGGAAACGGCTCGAGTAAAAGGGAGGCCTCCACGGCAGACAGTCTGCTTAGGTAAAAAACTCACAGTGTCGGTTTGAATTGTGTGTTTTTTTCCCTTTTTTTCAATTGCATATACACTTATCAGTTTTTATTAACAACAGCACACAATGTGAACAGCACAAAGTTCTTTCTCTGCATTTAACCCATTCACCAAGTGAAGCCAGGAACACAGCGCACGGGGAGCAGTGTGCGGGAACGGCACCTTGCTCAAGGGTACCTCAGTGGTGCCGCTAGCAGTCTTGGGACTCGAACCCACTACCTTCTGGTCACAGGGGCAACTTCCTAACCACTAGGCCACCAGCTGCCCCACACTCCTTTTAGAACTGATGCCTGGTGGAAAACTGCCGCAAATTTAAAAGGACACATGTGTTGCACATAAATTTGCTGTTCTACTTTCCTCCAAGAGATTTCACATGGGTTGCTTAAGGAAAGGGGGAAAAAACAGAAGGCCGAAACTGACTGACCACTGATCAGGATCTACACAGGAATCTTCAGGAGCACCTGAAGTCTCCTTCCTGAAGGATTTGCTCTGAGGTGACGGATTCCTGGAGCCGCTCGACCCACGTGAGAAGCGGGCCGAGGAGATGCGCGGCGTCATGTCCTGGCAGTCCTGTATCAGGCAAGCGTGCGGGCAGGCCGAGCAGCTGACCAGCTTGCACGCCTAGCTGACGTATGCTAGTACAGAGTGAGGCCTCTATCAGGAAAAAGCACTGAAAAACAGATTAGATGAATTGCCCTTTAAACACTGTAATCTTGCTGGGCAAACGTTGTGCTTGAAAGCAGGCTGTTTACCGCAGCCAGGGCGGCCCGCGGGCCTATTGTCACCCGGGTCAATCATTTACCCACGCCCCGCGGAGCAGAGAGCGCGCCTGGCGCAGGACGATCGATATCCGACATTACGGAAAGCGAGGAGAGTTCCTGTACACAAACAATGACCGACATATTGCCTGTAAAGAGGTGCTGCACAGTGCTAACATCCCGACCAATGACAGACAGAGACCACCGTGATGTTCCTTCATAGACACTACGGGTCGTAATTTTATTAACATATACATACTGAAATATGTGTAACACATATGGGACATACTATCACATATAGATATGTATGAATACATAATACATATGGGAGGTATTTTTGTTACTTACACTTAAATGTAAAACATATGGGGCATACTACTATTACATATTACATATTACTATTATATGTATTTACATATATATAAAACATACAGGGCATATAT
>JBBIGA010083739.1:0-11544 GCA_037576975.1 Alestes dentex | reverse complement strand
ACACACACACACACACACACACACACACACACACACACACACACACACACACACACACACACACACACACCCACACTGACCAGCTGACTAGTTCCTCTGAAGCTCTCCTCTGTGAACTTGGCTGTGTATTCTTTCTCTTTAATCTTTAAAGGGTCAGTCAGAGCACTGGTCCCACACTGTACATCACCAACCTGTTGATCACAAAACCAGAATTTCTGTTCAGAAATTCAGCTCAGAAGTTCAGAATCACTGTTATTAATAGTATAAAACAATCGTAATGTATGCATACAATGATTACTGTATTATGGTAAGTTTTACAGGCCTCAAACAATCAGAAAGCTGTCAAGGATTAAACTTAAAATAAAATTAACAATCAGTATAACTCCTAGCTGACCAAATCTCATGGATCGAATAGCAATTCAGTCATTTTATATATAAAAAAAAAAAAAAAAAAAGACTCAAAATAAATACAATGTAGGATTTAATAACATTTCCTTTTTTCCCCTCATGTTTTGTTTTTCCCAAAAACTCAAAATACCAGAAAATATTTAAAATAATGGAATATATAATTATCTGTGTATATATTCATTATATTCATTATATTATATTCATTATATTATAATTTAAATCTAAACTACAAGTTATTACTGAATTGCATTTATTATATTTGACTAATGCCAGCTTGCAATATTTACATTTATGTGCTGACTTTATATTGCAATATTGAAACAAAATAGTCTGTATCCTCACAGGGGCAGTAACGACTGAAGATGTGTAGATTAGAGGATTCCCAGCTTTGGTGCTGCTGGGAAGTGACACATCAAGGTAGGCCAGACTGACTGGGAAAATTCCTCCAGACACCTGCAGGGGGAAACGACAGGCATTACAATGCGGTTCCGACTGGACCCCTAAACTGCGCATTGTTGGCAGGGCCCGGAAAGAATGTGGAACTTCTCTTTAAAGAGTTGCCAAATTTTTTTCGAAACACCACTGTGCGGTCGTGTTTCCTCCTAAACAGGAAAGCCGACTGACCTTGAGACTTAACTCGAACCGGGGACCGATGTCACTGTATGTCTTCACTGTGGTTTTAATATCTTCTTCTTTTTCGAGCAAATAAACGTCCAGGTTTGCAGCTCTGAAAACAAAAAAGACAGTAAAACAATGGTGGACCTCTGTTAGTGAACCTATTCAATAATAGCACTGTTCTATGCAAATAGATTAATATCACGACTAGGAAATAAATATTTAAATATAGCTTGATACACCGTTTAGCTTAAACCCTAATGAAGACATAAGAGCTCGTATGTGTGGACATGAGCTGTTTACAGAACTGAGCATATAATACTATATATTTTTTTTACTCAATACATTTTGATGAAAATCAGTTATGACTCTACAATATACATAAAACTGTTTAGGGGGAGAATCTGATTTTTGGTGTCATATGGTACACTGACACAGATTTTCATAACGTTACAACAGAGGAAAACTTTCAGGGCCTTTAATTTAATAGAACCATGTTTGTATTTAAATTCAGTATTTTAGTACTTCATATAACTACTTATAAGCACTTTAAACTCATAAAGTACTTTAATAGTAAGATTTAGTTGGAAACAATAATGTTACATTCATGGAACTCCCCAGTCCTTCCCAGACCTTCATTGATTTAAGACCAGCCTGACCATGTCAGTTTAACCACCCATGCAACCAAATAACCAATCCCAATTTAATTTAGAATGAGTGGGGTCAATTTCGTCAGGGGAAAACATCACCCTAGGCCTTCAGGAGGTTCTAGATACGTTACTGACTATGTGTGGGTGTGTCAGATGGTGAACAGCAGCAGCTTTCTTTACTGAAGGAGTTTCTTTACTGAAGGAGTTTCTTTACTGAAGGAGTCACTCTGGAAATGCTGCATACAAGCTCACATATTTGTTCATATGTCTGTTACAAACCTGAACTGTCTAGATTGGCAAAGAAACTGTATATGTAATAGTTACTCAGTGATAACATGCAACTAGAATCTCAGAGGGATACTGGCAAACATAATAATGGTCTAAGAAGTGTTCTTTTTCCTTATTTTTGTGAACCACGTTTTGTTATTTATGACTCGAACTGAAGCCCTTGCTCTAATAGTCAGGGTTCTCTGTTGTGTAAAGGTAACCATTTCCAGTGGACTATAAAATGGACTGTGTTTGAAATCAGACCTGCTGAGGATCATCTCTGTGCTGTACTGGACTGGGACGGACACGGTAACCTCGTTGTCTGCTGGAGTTTCTTCTGTACTGTCACTGCAAGGAACAGGATTATTCATGATCAACATGCTTCAGCAATCATACTGAAATCACAGTATCCTGAAAAAGCATCGACTTACCTATGGGCTTCAAATTCCACTTTGGTGTCTTTTTGTAGCTGGCCTAAATTAAAGTCAAAATTGATCTCGAATATAACCTGAAATGGAAACACAATACAGCGATATGGTTTAGATCAGAGTACAACACTTTTACAACATACTATACAATATAATCCCTACTGTAATTACAGCCCATCAGTAATATATCAGAATAAAACACTGTATCTCCATTTTTTTTCTTTTTGTAATTTGAAAATAATTGTACCTTTTAATACCATGTAAACTTTTTATGAACAATAGAGTATTAGAGATGACTTCTTTCTCTCTCCTGTAAAGTTAATTGTTTTGTTGCAATATTTTTGAAACATTTGTACTTTGTTTAACTGCTACTATTATGCCTGCTGCCCCATAGGCCCTGTTTAAATCTGGCTGTTGAGTTGGTTTTGAGGATCAGGGTTGAATTTGGATAGGGCATATGCAGGTGTAAACAAACACAAGATTGAATACAGATTGAAATCTGATTAAACCACTCCAGGAGATCTGAGACACATTTTAACCAGATGTTTAGCCAGCAGTGTCGATCTCTTCAAGCTACCCATCCTGATACTGTGAAGGTGCCTTGGGAGTCTACTTTGGTTGAGCTAGTTCTCTTTAATAAAGCACTAGTTTGATTAACCTTTAAGTTTGATTAACCTTTAACTGACATGTTGTATAAGAACAGGCCAATAGAAAATTCCTAAAATTATTTGGAATAAAATTGTGCCATATTAACATTTAACATTCAGCCGTACAGCTATGTTATTGAAACATAGAGACAATATATTTAGTTTTGTACAAATATTCAAGGATTCTACTATTTTACACACGAGTGTCACACAGATACATTATGCTTATGAAACATGTGTTATATTTATGACAATACAGAGGGACATTTAATCTCACCGATTGGTCGGTTGTGAGTGCTGGATATCCCACTTGACATATCAGTACATCAGTGTCTTTGGGTGAGGTGCACTTGACCTCTGTGCCGTCCGTCTGAAAAAAGAAGACGGAACATTCAGACACAGGCCATTCACCTTCTTCCATATTGAAAGATACATATAGAAAAAAGCAGTGTTGCTTGTCAAGCCATATAGCTCACTTGTTTAAGCTGTGGCTTCAAAAACATGAGGTCATGGGATCAAGCCCACATCTTTAGTTTTAAGTCTTGCATGTCACACTTCATCTGACAGTCAAACATCCAAAAAATGACCTGAGTCTCTGGCCTAGCTCTGTAGCTCACAGTTTCAGCTACAGTCTCAAAAACAGAAGGTTGTGGGATCAAACCTGAGTCTTTAACTTTATGTCTTGCATGTCACACGTCATCTGAAAGTCATATATCTTAAATTAGTTAAGATTGTCAAGCCCAGTAGCTCACTGGCTTTAGCTGTAGTTGCAAGATTGGAAGGTTGTAGGATCTAAAGTGTCTTACTTTTTATGTCTTGTATGTCACACTTCATCTGAAAGTCAAATGTCCAAAAATAAATGGCGCATCTGGCCTGGCTCTATAGTGCGCTGGTTGGGCTCAAGTCTAGAAGGTCATGGGATCAAATCTAAGTTGTCTACTTTATATCTTGCATGTCACATTCATCTGAAAGTAAAATATCATTAAAAAAAATATAATCTAAGAAGAAATAAATCATGAACAACTGAAGTCTGACTTCTCCTAGCGCCCCCCCCCCTTTTTTTTTAGGAGAAATAAGGAGCACAAGAAAAACATCCACTTAAATTCTTTTGGTAGCTGAGATTTCATTTTGGTCACTAAGACTAATTGCAGATTTTGTTCAGGCTTAATGACTAAGTTTGGATCTTATGGTTTACCTGAAGAGCTGATGACCTGAGACAAATAAAGATCAGAGCGGTGAGAGAAAAAAAGAGCATTTTAAGATCTTAAACTGTGATCAGAGATGAGAGGATGGCTCTTTCTCAGGGGTTGAATTTCAAAAGTTTAAGAGAAAAGGGTCAAAATCTTGATGTAAAAAAAAATTGATGGTAAACTGAGCTCAGTTACAGTATGTCTAGGAGAAATAAGCTGGACAAAGATCTTATTTTGAAATGTCCTTTCCCCTGGGTAGTTAAGGAACATAAAGTGCATTTGCACGATTGCCCTGGCTCCCGTTTTCTTTACTAGTAGCATAACTTTTGAAAAATAAACAAAAGGGGACAAATAATCACAATGAATTGATTGTCAGCTAAAGTTCCATGACTGTGAGTGAATGGACTTTGGGGTGGAAGGTGTGGTACATACAGGTGGTGTAATAGAAGAGTAGAAGAGGTTGCTGGAGTAGCGGGCGGAGACTCGCGTGTTGTAGGCGTTCTCCTTTCTGTTCATCACCAACACCCTGAAGGACAGTCTTCTGTTCTTTTGGGTCACCAGCAGGGAGGTGGAGCTACAAAACAACAGTAAAGTGGAACAAATGCAGTAAAAGATTTACCAAGCATGGCCTGGAACTGTGCAGAGCCGGTGTCGCTCTGTTGATATTTACTGTTAAAGAAGCAAAACAGTCTAGTGAAGCCCAGCTTGATTCAAATCTGGTGAATACATTCATGTTTTAGAACTATTTTTGCTTTAAGTTCAGGTTTTAAAGTAAAATTAGTCTTTACGTTTAATTAACATATGAGTACTTATGAACGTTTGATTGTTTGAACATTTGAATGGGGTTTGCACCAGTTTGACAGAATCACAAAAAGCAATTGTGGAAGGTTTGTGGCCAATCATTAAATTAGTTTTTTATTTTCTGTGGTCTTTTCCTATAATACTATGTCTGTAAAATTCATTTCACTGCACCAAGGTTCAGTTTATTACAGCGATAACTATACCTCTGCTTACAGTTACGAATTTTTTACAGTTTCATATAAAAGTCTGAACATTTGGGCACCCTGTTCAGATTCCTTGTTGGGTATTTTTGGCTACATTTAACTATTAAAACTATATAAAGAAATGATAAAGAAGGGAGTGAGAGAGAGAGAGAGAGAGAGAGAGAGAGAGAGAGAGAGAGAGAGAGAAAGATGCCATAGTTATGGAGAAATGCCATATTTAAGCTTGTCCCTGTAGAAATATTTATGAATATATACTACATTTCTAGTACTTAATTTCACTTTAATTTCACAAATAAAAAAGTAATTACTTTAATCTACGAAGTGACTGAGGGTGTTTAAATTTGCCAGAATATAAAGTAGATTTTGGTAGCAGATCTGTGTCAATGACTGTATAATATGTGGTAGACTTTGATGTTAGTCTTACCGAGATTCCGGCATTCTGTGTGCAGTCAACACCAAGTCGCTGAAACACACCTCATCAGAACCACAGTCCTTAGAAAACGGGATCTGAACCCAAAAATGAACAAATAAACAAAAAGAAATACATAAATAATTTCTACTCAGAAGCAGATCCAACCCCACAAAGTCAGACATTCGCTTATAACACTCACGAAGAACTCCCACGCGGCGGGGCTGAACGCGTCCAGGACACAGCTGGCGTCCGG
This sequence comes from Alestes dentex, assembly GCA_037576975.1. Lineage (NCBI taxonomy): Eukaryota > Metazoa > Chordata > Actinopteri > Characiformes > Alestidae > Alestes > Alestes dentex. The sequence goes on along the minus strand of JBBIGA010083739.1, from coordinate 5,670 downwards.
GCGCTGATCTCCGATGTCAATGCGGAGGGCGATGGGGTTTACAAGATCCGGAGCCTCCTGCACATAAACCTGGTGACTGTTACACACCTCGCTCTTGGACACGCTGACGTCCCGCTGGACGACTCGCTCCGAGTTGTCGAACAGAGCTCGGGAAGTGACCCGGGACGACTGCAGGTCAGCGTCCAGTGTCAGGTTGGATTTGATGTCTGTTAAGGAAAAAATACACATTTGTTTATGTATATTCAAAGCATTTTTTCATACTTTCAAATGGCTGTATTCACTATTTGAAGGACCATGCAATAAACTTAAGACTCTCAACAAGCAAGAAAAGAACCTATAAAAACCTTTTAAAAAAAGGTTCTATCCCAGTTTGTAAATCTCTAAAAGACCTGTTCATACGCTTTCTACTAAACGACACAGTACAAGAGCTGCATCCAAAAGAGTGTGAATTAGACTTAAATGGCATATGGGTGTGTGAGTAACCATGCACTGAGGGATTCTGTTTCCAGGCATAGCAGGAGAGTCAGTGACTCCACGGTAGTAGAACAGAGCCAGAGGTTGAGGGGCGAAGACATTCAGTTGTGGTGCTTTTCCACTGACACAAGGAACCGCACGGTACTGTGAACAAATGTTTTTCCGTTACAAGTAAAGCGACCGGTACCCAAGTCATACCCGAGCTGCTCGACGGCAGGGCCGAAAGTGGGCGCTGGAGCTAACCGCATCGCTGCTTTTTGATTGGTTGAAATGTTGCCATCACAAAATGGAAAGAGACCACTGTCGTTTTACTGTCCGAACAAAAAACAACAATGGCGATCCAAACTATCAACTGGGAAGTTGACAAAGTTGTCTATTTGGGGCTGAAGATAAATTTTAGTGGGGGGGTTTTATGACAATAACAAATTTATCTTTATCTCTGTGAGAAGCGTGAAGGTGACCCAGGACAGGTTATCTGGGCTAGGTTTTCATCACACGGCTGAAGAATGCCAAGAAAAAAATTTAAAAAACAAGACTATAAGTAATAAACGACCACAATAACAAAAGCAGCTCTGACAGAAAAACTTTCTGCTGGTTCGACTCCCTGGACGTGGTTTAGAGACGACTGGCCATAAAGTGTGGAGAGAGAATTGAGTCAGAAATTCAGTTAGCGGGCTCAGATACACCGGAAAGTCAAGGTGTGCTGCAAGTTCCATGCCATCGCAGTACAGTTTAGGTACAGCATGGTTCCTGCATGCCTGTGGAAAAATGCCATTAGATAACCTTGCTCAGCTGCAACTGAGCACAAACTGGTGTCCCCTACTTAACTTGCACTAACTCTACTCATAGACAACCTTTTGCATTCTTTCAGCATTCAGTATTAAGTATTACACGTTCCTCAGACACTGTAAAGCATAATCAAACCTGCTTCTTATGCAACTGTTATGCTATCTAGCCAATGCTGACCAAAGTAAAATGGGTTCCCCGTTTGAGTCTTGGGTCCTCTTGAGGTCCCTCACCTCGTTATCATCACTGGGGGCTTGGGTCCTTATTTCCTTAAAGCTGCTTTGTTACATGTCTGTTGTGAAATTCTATACAAGTAAATTTGTCTTGACTCACATTTCTTACTCCCAGGAGTGAATGTCTGTATTGTGACAAACTGGATAGTTCAGTGGTTCTTAAAAAACCAAACTATCAATTCATGTCTTTCATTCAGCTTGACTTTATCTGAACTTTCTGACATGAACATGGAACTCAACCCCCCAGGACTCACTATATATATGCAACATTTCAATAGTAAAATTACATCACTTCACTGCCTCAGGTTTTTTTTTTTACATCGTTCTTGGATTATTCGTCCATTTTTTCTCATATACTTGGTTTGAACTGATCAACCGATGCAGATTATGACTCCTGCCCGAGAATGAAACTTCACAAACTTTTCCAAAACATTTTCTGGAAAGGCATGAAGCTTGTATTATGTGGCTGTCAGAAGAGTAACATTCATATAGCAAGGAAAAAAATGCGTTAAATAGGTTAAAATGGCATTAAGAAAGTTAACCTGTAAAACTGTTTGGAAATACGCGAAATAATCTCATGTAGGTATGAAAATATATCCTAAAAAGGAAAATATTTCATCGTAGTCATAGCACTACTTTTACTAAAGAAGAAGAAAAAAATATCTTTTTTATCTTTAATGCAATCATTTGGTACTATTTAACAGCTGGTTAATATATTGTAAAAGATTCACACGATGTAAAGTGCACTTCTTTTCAAATAGTGTAAAAAACAAAATTAAAAGGAAAGAAGATTTTGATGATGATTAAATGTCTTTAAATGTAGTCGTTGTTTTACCTGCTGGTCCCATGTTGTTTGCTGGTTTAAATGCTGCACTGAAGCAGACCTTTGCACTAAAACAGGACACCATTCTCCCACCGAAGCTACAGGGCTTGCTCAGAATGTTGATCCTGTCTGGGGTGAACGTGACCTTGGCCGTCACGACTGCAATTCCTTTGGACCTGAAAGCACACAATTACATGTAAGCAATTACATCATTATAGGTCACCCGAAGTTCAGAACCATCAAATATATATACAGGCAGGCCACATATGTATACAACATGTTTTCCAGATCATCTATACAACTGTTACTCACTTATTCAACCACTTCCCCTCTGCTGAATACGACATTTCATGAGTTAAACACAGCTGACACGTAACAGCTTTAAAAATGTGCAAACAACTGAAGCTCAATTGGTTAATGTTCTTATCAGGGTTGTGGTACCTTCCTATTAATAAACATGGCGCCAGTGCATGATAAGATTTACAGCGCTGCAGAGACTCACCAGAGCTGCAGCACCTTCCCATAACCCCCAACTGTAACATCTGGGACTGAGTCACCGTTCAGATCTCCACTGCCGTCTAAAGAACGCCCGAAGAACTTCAAGGCTGGGTCCAGTTTAGAGCCAAGTATTTTCTGGAAGTTATTAAAAAATTACAAGTGAGTTCATGTACATTTGGTATCCCATACAATTAATGTCTGTTTAATCTGATCTTCTTAAATTTTATTATTATAATGGTTATTATTATTCTTTTAATGGCTGGAAGTTGGTTCCAATGTAGTACGCGTGTATTCCGATTTTTGCTATGGCTATAGTGGCCAAAAAAGTGCCAAAACACAGAGCAATAAATCAGTCCTGTGGAGCTAAAGACACATCTGACTCATAAACAGACTTCACGGCACTAAAGCTCAGGACTGTTATAAAAAAAGATGTGTGTCACTGTTTGTTGTGGTTTAATTAAAAGTATTCAGTGTGAACACGGCTGCGTGCGGTTTTCCCACCCATTTTTGGGTGAGAGAAGTTTGGCCCACCCATTTTCAGTCGTCCTCAACCATAAATGGCTTGGTAATAGACAGCGACTTAATGCCCCTTTCATGGTTAAACACAGTAAAATGCAGCACTGAATGAAGAGAGTAAGAAGAGGTGCTAGTTCAAACCCACACTATGAGCAGAATTTTTCTTTTTTTTTTTAACACAATCTTTTTGTTGGCCATGAAACCATTGTCTGGGGGTCTCCAAACAATGGTTTTATAGCAACCACACAATCACACTTGGCATTTTCTTGTGGAAATGCAATCTAGTTTACCTGTGAGCTCTGTTTCCTGATGGTTCTTTGGTCTCCATTGTAGATGTAAATGGCTCCCTTGTCATTCTCCTCCAGTGGAGCTCCAACTACCACATCAGTGAAGGTGTCCTGGTTAAGGTCAGGAACAGCAGCGATGGCCATCCCAAAACGAGCATTCTCCGTTGGGAGGGAACCCTCCAGAAACCCCTGGCTGCTTAAAATACCCTGAAGACCCACAAATGAAAGCAGACCTTGTTAAAAAAATAACCAAAACACTAGCGCTGATCCTTTAAAGCCCTGCCTCATTGTTTGCACTGGATTACTTTCGTAATAGAGAAGATGTAGACTTTGCCAGTCTCTTTCTTCTGATCACTCATGTACATTGGAGCCCCGACCAGTAGAAGGTCAGTACGACCATCACGATCCACATCCAGAGGACAAAGCACACTGCCAAAGTAAGAGCCAATCTGCAAAACAGTTCAAAACCAAAGTCAGCGTCAAATATGCTACAAATTATTTAGTTTAACAATAATTGCAGTTCATGTCAGTAATAATCTGGTTAAACGCTACTACAGAATAATATGCCATAATACAATATTATTCAAGACGCAACACCTATATGTGGGTCCACACTTCAGTTTGCTCCATTTAAAGTAACGTTTTCTAATATATGTTGGTAGTATTGCAGTATCCCAATATCTTAAATAACTAAGCTACATATCTTAACTCCAATAATTAGCCCTTAGAATGTGAGCAGTACAGATCCATGCCAGAAGCGCAACAAATGGTAAACTGTCATCATACAGCAAAACAATTCTTTATATAGAAGTTTGCCCGTTTGTGTTGATGCTCGAGGTGTCAGACATGCTGAACTTTGTTTGGTGTTCCTATGTCACGTAGAACCAAAGTTAGTGTAATTTTAAAAACATGTAATATTAATAACCACTACTGGGGTTTTGAAAATGCGCAAATTTCTTTTATTTTAGGTCTGAGAAACAACCAAAAAAACCACATGATCTTTAAACCCGGGAGTACTTTTAATACAGTCTCCACCCACAAGTGGATGGGGAAAACTCTTAGTGGGAGGGAGGTCCAGAAAGAGCAGCATGGTGAGCGTGTAGGAAAGCAAACGCCGGTTTTAGACTGTTTTACACAGATTTTATTTGTGGAAATCCATTATGGTCAATGGATTAACATCAGAAGTACCTGATCTCCCCTCTGTGAGTCGATGATGGTGGGCTGCCTCTGGGTGTTGAGGGTGTACACTACAACCTGTCCTGTATGATTGGAACGTGGAGCACCAGCTACGAAGAACTCAGAGGAACCATCATTCAGCGTTGTCACAGAGTATCCTGAACACACACACAAACTGTCAACATGACTGACCATTCCATGTTAGAAATTAGACATTATAGTTCTCTGAGCCATAAAAGTGGGGTTTATTATCATTTATTGTTTCATATTATGTTTGAGGCCAAACTGTTTGACACATTTTAGCATTTATCCTGCTCCCAAAACACTTGATCTGAGCAACTGACTAACTCACATGTCTTTCCCACGTTGCAGTGGGAGTGTAAGAGTGGGGTAAACAGTAAAATGTGCTAAAGTGTGTAGCCCCCAAGACCAGTCTTGGGAGGCATTGCTTTAGACCAATCAAAAACAGTTCTGTGACTCATACCAAATTTAGATATTGGACATGGATGGGTTACAGTACATCATTTGGTCAAAAGAAAACTTTCTTCAAAATGCTGACTGGCAAATAACGAATGAAAAGACACCAAGATGCCAACTTTCATCTCAAGTAGCAGGAGTCCTGTCTGCTGTATGCTATCTGTCTATCTTACTATCTGCCACAGACACCACCACCACAACACAGCACATTTTAGACTTCTTGTGCCATTTGCAAAGCAGAACTACCCAATAAACATCCGTAGTTCAGCTGGGTGGCCTCACGCTAGGTTTCATGTGTTAACCTGTGAACATATGTGAGATCTTACTAATGCAACCATAAGAGGTCACAAGCCAGTGATTCCTTGTGCCGGTCCCAAGTCCAGATAAATGCAGAGGGTTG
>JBBIGA010083718.1:0-11545 GCA_037576975.1 Alestes dentex | reverse complement strand
GAGAGAGAGAGAGAGAGAGAGAGAGAGAGAGAGAGAGAGAGAGAGAGAGGGAGAGAGAGGGAGGGAGAGAGAGGGAGAGGGAGAGAGGGAGAGAGAGGGAGAGAGAGAGAGGGAGAGTTCCTCAGTCTCCCGAATACGCGCAGACAGTCCAGACTCTCTTCTCTCGCGCTCTGTTTCGTCTCGCGGCTCGGATGGAGCTCCAGCTCCTCGCGGTGCTGCTGCTTCTGATGATACAATGCGCGTCGCGTGCAGTCTCGGAGCAGCGCGCGGTTCGGTTCGAGATGCGCGAGGAGCTCCGTCCGCCCGCGCGCATCGGGTCTCTCTCCAACTCCACTGCCGGCGCGCGCGCCGCCTCCTTCAGGCTCGTGAGCGCGGCGGTTCCGTTCCTGCGCGTGTCCGAGGGCGACGGCGCGCTCACGCTGACGGAGCGCGTGGACCGCGAGGCGCTGTGAAGGAGGAGCGCGCGCTGCGTCCTGGCGCTGGACGTGGCGCTTGTTTCGGGGGAGCGATTCGAGCTGCTGCGCGTGGAGGTGGAGGTGCTGGACGTGAACGACCACGCCCCCGAATTTCCAAGCCCGGAGCTCGCCCTCGAAGTGTCTGAGGCTGTCCCGCTGGGCACGAGACTGCCCGTGGACCCCGCCCACGACCCGGACTCGGGCACCAACTCGGTCCAGAGCTACCGTCTGTTGGCCGGCGGCCCCTTCACCGTGGAGACCGTGACCCGGGTGGACGGGGTGCGGTATGCGGAGCTGGTGCTGGTCAGGCCCCTGGACCGTGAGACGCAGGACGTGCACCTGCTGCAGCTGGAGGCGGCGGACGGCGGCCGGCCGCCCCGCACTGGTTCCACCAACCTCACAGTCAGGGTGCTGGACTCCAACGACAACAGTCCGGCCTTTGAGCGCGGGCTGTACACGGTGGAGCTGCCTGAGGACGCGGTGTCCGGCCACCTGCTGCTGCGGCTGCACGCCTCCGACCCCGACCAGGGCCCAAACGGACAGGTGGTGTTTGACTTCAGCAAGCAGACGGGAGCGGAGGTGCGGCAGCTCTTCCGGTTGGACCGGCGCTCGGGTCGCTTGACCCTGGGCAGCACCGTGGACTTTGAGGAGCAGACGGCGTATGAGATTGATGTCCAGGCAGCCGACTTGGGTGCCATCCCGGCACCGCCCACCACCTGCAAGGTCATCATCCACCTGCAGGATGTCAATGACAACCGACCCGTGGTCAGCGTGGCTCCAGTGGCCCCTGCACCGGATGGCGCTGCGCGGGTTAGTGAGGGCGCAGGACCCGATGCCCTGGTAGCCGTAGTGACTATCTCCGATCGAGACAGTGGTGAGAATGGGCGTGTGGCCTGCAGCCTGCAGGGGGCACTTGGGCATTTTCGACTGCGCCGTGCTTATGAAGGAAGTTATGCCATAGTGACCGTGGGTGGGCTGGACCGGGAGAAGATTGCCCAGTACAACCTTACTGTGGTGGCTGAGGACTTTGGCACGCCATCCCTGCGCACCGTGGTCCAGTACACCATCATGGTAATGGATGTGAACGATAATGCTCCCGTCTTCAGTGCCAAAACAAATGAGGGCTTTATTGAGGAGAACCAGCTGCCTGGCACGTACATCACCACAGTGGTGGCTAGCGACCCAGACGTTGGCCTCAATGGGGAAGTCACTTACGAACTCCTGGACAGTGACACAGATGCACCATCTCGCTTCGCCATCATGAACCAGGCAGGACATGTGTACGCACTGCAGAGCTTCAACCATGAGGTCACACCAAGACTGGAGCTACGCGTCCAGGCGAGCGACCGTGGGTGGCCGCAGCTCAAGAGCAGCACCGTGCTGGTGGTCAACGTGGTGGACCAGAACGACAACGTGCCGGCCGTGACCCAGCCCGTCTTGCAGAACGGAACGGCTGAAGTGCTGCTACCCAGGGAGGCGGGGCCGGGGTATGTTGTCACTCAGGTCAAAGCCAGGGATGCTGACACAGGATCCAATGCCCAGCTGACCTACAGGCTGGTAGGCGGAGCAGACTTGGGGTTCTCCATTGACCAGGACACGGGGGAGATCTACATGAGCCGAAAGGTCAGTTACGACACAAATGAGGAGCCAAGAGTGACTGTCACTGTCAGTGACAACGGGATCCCGTCCCTCACTTCGACAGCCACCATCCGGTTCACTTTCACCGAGAGTGCCCCTTCCAACGACAACTACTACAGCGACAGAGACAAGGAGGAGCCTGGGCGGTGGGCGTCCGCTGCGTTTGTCCTGATCTTCACACTCACCAGCTCCTCTCTACTGCTGCTAGTCAGTTTCTTTGTCTATTTCTTCTGCAGCCGCAAAAAGAGCAAGAAAAGACAGGAGACGCAGGACCCAGCTGACCGGCCCTATGCCGAGAAGGAGAACAACGTCATCTCGCTGATCTCCAGCCAGACGGCCACAGTGTTCGACGCTCACACACTGACTGGCAGGGTCGCTACAGGATCAGCAGAAATCATACACAGCAGTGTGGAGGCCAGCTCGGACAGTGTGGAGTCCACACTGCTGTACAAACCAAAGTACAGGACTGGAGTTGGTCAGATGGATGTGAGTAGCGTTTCAATTTCCTCTGTGTGTGTGTGTGTGTGTGTGTGTGTGTGTGTGTGTGTGTGTGTGTGCACATGCAGTTGTGATGTGTGTGTGTCTGCTGTTCCTCCATTAAACCTGGTTCTCATACAAACCCGTGATTCTGCCGTTGCTAAAGAGAGCTCACATACACGTGTAATCTGCTGGAATTTTTAGGTAGTGGATGCTTGTGAGTAGATCAGTAATGATAATGATCAAAATCAGACTCTATCACTCATGACATTTCAGCTATTGTCAATAAAATGTGATGTATTTCTGTTCCTCAATTTATTAGTGTAGTGGCAGCAAAGGCTTGAACTGTTGCTGCTTCATTACACCAGGTGGCGCTGTGTGTCTCTAAAGGGGAGGGAAGTCTAGCTGTTCACTCACGACAGCACACGACACAGGACCATTAGCACAGTTTGCTGAAGTCATGAATCTTTGGTGTTTTTATCAGCACTCAGAAAAGTCTTACAGCTCTAGAAAATGTGCAGAAAAAAGTGCGTAACTGTGCCGCCTCATGTCAATTGATATGGAAACATTTACTGTGAAAAGACTTTTGGCCATGGGGTCCAGTCCTGTTTGTGAGTGTTTAAGTTTAGAAATGATTTATTTATTATTTCATTAATTAAATGAACGCTATTGTCTGTCCAAAGGCTTATTCCACATTACCTGGCTATGGCAAAGACAGCGCTCGCCATGTGACGGTTTGGAAGGGAAACTCCATGGTGACGGTTGCAGCCCGCGACCCTCACATCAGCGGCAAGGACAGCGGGAAAGGTGACAGTGACATTAATGACAGCGACTCGGACATAAGCAGAGAAGGAGCCAGAAAGGACTACTCGTCTTACAAAGGTTAGCTGGTGTAGCTACCAGGTCCAGAGCTCATACTCACACCAGCCACTGATCAGGATTAGAACAGGAACGCAGACCTGAGGGAGAGAAAAAGTGACCACTGGTCTCAAAGGGTGAAACTGTTATTGGTCCGTGACCATGCTTCTCATGTCTCCCACCCGATGGACATCTGAGGGGCCCTGAGGACCGTTTGGAAGACCACTGGCCCATGATGTTGATTCTTTGTTGCAGGATTTTGATGAATTGGTTATTGTTTGAAAGGTTTAATCTGACCAGGATTGTTGATAATGCAACCCTCCTACAGTTTCCTCTTCTAAGTCCAGATCAGGACAGTGTCTAGTGTAGTATGGGGATTTTCTAGGGTTTAAAGTGGAGGTGCTAGAGCACAGGAAACACCAAACTATGGGGTTCCAGGACTAAATAATGGCCTGAAGGGTGACGTACACATCTAGGAGATGTTTCTGTTTCCATTTAAGATCCAGAGAGATAGAGGAGTGGAGGAATAGCCTGAGAAGGTGGATGGTGATCAGTTTACATCAAAGTTGAACAGAACAGAGTTTAGAGGGGCAGCTCCATTGCGGGTGCCCCGGAGCTCATTCCGAGTGTCGCAGTATTTCTCATTCCCATTCCTGGTGACTCTCAGTGCTGCACTGTTTCATGTCTTCCTGAACTCAGCACCCCTGATCCAACTCTTTAAGGGCTTCATACTCAGCTAATGGGCTGAATCAGGAGTGTTGAGTCAAGGAGGACTCAAAACCGAGTTCTGAGTCAGGGAATAGTGAAACTGCAGTGCTGGGAGTCACCGCTATCGCTGTGAGTCCATTCACTAAGACCAGAGAGGACCTACTGAAAACAAGACAGAGACGCTTATACTGAGCAGAAGAATGAGCCAGTCGGGTAAAAGCAGCGTTTACTGATTTACTGAAATGAACAATATGATATAAATCTTTACCCTGAACATCGTCATACTGTTCCTCTTCCTCTCAGCGTACAGAAATATCATCTCACCAAGAGATGTGGAATGTATCTGATTATTGATCTCAGGCTCATATTTCACCTTTAAACTGCTTTATTCACGCGTTTTCACTCACCTGAAGAGATTCAGGGTGAAGGTGTAGTTCTTAGTGTTTATTTCAGTAAATCTCACCAAGTAAACGCTGCTTTTGCCCCACTGGCTGATTTTTCTGAACAGAACTGCCTCCAGCTCGGTTCCTCTGGATCTTCTCTGGTTTGAAGCTCTTTTCTGCAGTGTGTCCTCGGTGTGAGAGGAGGAGACGACCTGAACCCAGTGGAAAAACCTTGATTTAAAGAACTACTGACCCAGTAATCAGAAGAACCTGAACAGGGACTCTGTGACTGATGATAAGGTTAGGTGATGATAAGGTTAGATTTCTAACAGGATAGTTTCTCAGAGCTTTTTGATTACAGTGCTGGATTGAGACATACAGGTAAAGAGCAGTGATACTCTGGTCCTGGAATACCAAATGTTTCTGAAATCATGACACTAAAGGATATTTAACTTATTTCCCTATGTTTTCACCTGTTTTACTGAAAGTGTTTTCTTTTATTGTCAGAACATTATTTATTAAAATAAGCTACGTTATCTGCCTTATTTTCTTAAAATGAGGAAAAAAAACAAAATAATATAATGGGAAAAAAACACATTTGAAGTAGATTTAGGCCGTTTTCAGCAGAGGTTTATCATGAGCAGTGTGGTCTCCTGCTTTGACGCCTGGTAGACCTCAGGAAGGTCTCGATCTCAGTTAGAGCGAGCGGGTGGAGTTCCAGGACCAGGACTGGTGCAGAGGAGAGAGGAGGCCTCGCTCTTATGATCCATTTCATGTTGTTCTCTGGGCTCCAGTTCAGAAATACAGAAAGAGACAGTGAGGCTTCATCTGCAGTCAGTGTGGGCTTGTGGCCCAGTGTGTGTCTGGACGATCTGTTAGCGAGAGGGTCAGTGGGGCAGCAGTGACTCATCGCCTGCCAATACACCACAGCACCGCTCGGCAAGAGCAAACGAAACAGGCACAAAGGGAAGAGAGGCAGTGACTTTAAAATGAAGGGATTTCAGATCATTTCTGTCTCACGGAGAGAGAGAGAGAGAGAGAGAGAGAGAGAGACAGAGCGAGAGAGAGAGAGAGCATGACTCTGCCGTTGAGGGTAAAGACAGTTTCCTAGTGCTTTGCTGGATGGTTTAGGTGATACTAGGAGGACTTGTATTAGAAACTGTGTTAACTTTAGTCCAGATGTTTATACTCCAGCCTTGACAAAACGGAGCTCTAGTTTGTCTTCCACTTGGAGAGCACCGGACAAAACGTCAGGTGTCTGATCAGCTGTCCTACCTGCTACTTAGCTTCCCTGTTCTGAATCCTCTGTTCACACTGACACGCCAGCACACTGATGCATTATCATGCTTCGCTTAACACTGTACTGCAGTCACAGCATTACAATTATACGCAATCTTGTGAAGCTAATTATCTGCATCGAGTGTTCAATTATGTGGCTAGCTAAATGCTTTCAGGTCCAGCGTTAGCTTCCTAAGCAGTGATCTCCAAAGTAGTGTTAATAATTCTGAAACATTCCAGTTTATGAGATAAGTCCCAGATAGCACACATCCATTGAAATGACACTGATTCCATATCAGACAAAGAGGATCTTCAGTGTCGGTCCAGCGTTGATCTTGTTCAGTGAGAAGTCAGTCTATTCAGCGTAGAAAAATCAACCATTTGTGGATGGATTCAATGAGGATTCAGCGTTGTTTCAACACTTGTTTGGTAAAGGTGCTGTCAGTGTTGGGTATTTTCAGTAATATCGATGTAGATTCAGCATCTTATTTTCAGTGTTGAAAAAGTCACCTCATATCAACGTTGAATTAAGGTTTTGTTGCCATTGAATGTTCAACATTGACAATCTGACCAAAAATTGTTTTAGTTTCAACACTGATAAATCAACATTGACCATAAGCTAACTGCTTAGGAAGCTAAACAATTTCCTCCGGGATAAATAAAGTTTTCTGATTCTGATTCTGATAAATCAATGCATTTAACCATAATTCAGTGTTGAATCAATAACATGGTGTTATCTGGGGTGTGATAGAAATAACTAGACACAGAAGAGACTCCACGGTCAGTCAGTCAGATTGTATTTGCTGCTCCGCAGGGCTGTGGGCGTGTACCAGCGAGTGCCGGGTCTTGGGCCACTCGGACAGATGCTGGAGTCCGTCTGCCACGCGGCCCAGCGGCGCCCCCCACCTGTCCACCTTCTCCAGAGCGGCACCGTCACCGCTGAACGGCCGGCAGGTCCCCGTCTACTACGAGTGTCCGGCGTCCCAGACAGGGACCGGGGCCCTGCAGAGCGCGGCGGAGAGCCGGCGAGGCCAGTGTGATTACATCCACATCCGCTCCCCCGAGCCGCCGCGGAGGACGGGCAGCGCGGCGCCGGAGGCGCTCGCACGTTCCACCGAGCCGATCCCGGCGAACAGCCCCAGGAGGTTCGCCGACGCGTGACCATGTAATGTGCTGTGGTTTGTGGTCAGTGTTCGGATCTTTGACTGTACACTTGGCATTTTGTACATAGAGAGTATATTTTTTACTGATGGCGTATGACCTTTCCATGTTTTCGTATTTTTCATGGCATGTTTTAGATTATAAACACAGCCCCCTCTGGTGCGTCTCCTGAGTGACAGTGTGTTTCTAAATGTGATTGTATTTGTATTACATCTGGTCACTGTGATTCAGAAATAAACAATTCAACAAAGGTCCATAATGTTTTGGGGGTATGTAATCCTAAAAATATGGGGACTGGAAACAACCAACCGACCAAATCTGTACAGGGTCTATAAGGGTATTGAGGGGAAATGTAAAAAACTACCCCTGAAGAAGCGTTTAAGATGATCTGACACCTGAGATGTTATTTTACTGGAGTTTTAACAAGCTATTGGTCCTAAACTCATTCATGGGGGAAGAATACATTCAGGTTGTCGTAAGACAAAATAGTTCCCCAATAAAAACTGGTTTGGTTCAGATTTACCACTATTGTACCATCATCAACATCCATATAAACACTCGGAGACATGTGGAGCTTCACTGGGGGGCGACGTGTTGGAGACTAATGGTTCCATTCACCTCTACTGGAAAGAGTCTCCACTGGAAATGAGAGTTTCATACCAAACCCACTCTGAATCACTCTACATACTCACACTGAATTATGGGGAAGTTTTGAGAAGTGGATGGAATTCCTCTTCGGTATCACCTCTCTGATTCTTGCGGTGAAATGGGCGGCGGCAGCGAGGGCAAGAGAAGCAGCTCCTGTGGAAAAATGCTGCTTGTGTTCACATCACCTTGCAAGGAAGTGCCAGACTGCAGTGTATGTGAGAACTCCGGGGACCGCAGGGAGCTGGTGGGCACTTCATCACCTGTAGTGCTGAGATGCATCTGCTGAGTTTCAGTCCTCTCCATCCAGAGAAGCAGATAAGGTCCACCATGGAGAATGACTCAGAGAAAACTCCAGCGTCTGAAGGTCCAGGAGATCTTGAGCGAGTAGGTTCCATTTTTAAACATTTGTCTAACTTATCCCATTTGTGGTCAGGTTTTATATTTACCGTAGCTGTCTGAAGTTTAGTCTGGAGGCTCCTTGTGAAGCTACTGGAGAACAGCAGGACCGTGTAGAACTTCACTGGGTTGTGAGAGTTTGAAGAGTGTAAATAGGCAATCACTTATTTTCTTATGTGCGTGAAATCGTCATCGCAGAAAACACTGACATGGAGTGCTGCTGTAGTCTGCAGGCTAAATCTGCTGGAGTTGCTAAAATTGTAATAGAAAAATAGATTCCAACTAGGTCAGCATTTACTCCAGTTGAGTCTGAAGACCATTCCACACTGTGTGTACTCAAGGCTTGCAGCGGAGCCGGTCCCAGAACGCTGGGAAATGGCTCTGTCTGGAGAACCGGGGCGGCAGTGCTCATCACCGGAGCTGGGCTGGTCCTGCTTGGAGCTATCGGAGCTTTCCATCTGTGGAAGGATGATGGAAAACCGGTAAGTGATGCTCTTACTGGAACAGAACGAAGACACATGTTCAGCAGTGTGTTGCAAGTTCTCTAAACCACAGTGAGAGAGAAAATATTCCTCTCGCTGTGTAGCCTCAAACACTCTCAAGTGTCTGACCTGGACTAACTTAATTCCTGTGTTTCCACTGTGACCAAACTCTGTAAACTCTGGACTTCACAGTCCACCTGTGGTGGGGTTTCTTGATGGTGTACCACAGGGGTGGGTGTCGCCACAGAAATGTCACTACAATACTATTGCAATTTTTGGGCCACGACACGATATTATTATTGATCCTTCCGTTTAAGAGCAGTCGCCGCATGCAGGGTCTCGGACCTCCTTTCCCATTTCCACAAGAGAAGAATGGGGTCTCGCACCATCTTGTGGTCTCAGGGCACTGCTGTCAGTGTAGACGTCTGTACCAAAATAAAAACATTAAAAATATCTAAATAATTTTAAATGAGTAAATAGTGACATTTGGCACTTCTGTATCAATACTGTATTGTGCTGGAAAGTATAATGATACTGGAACATACCCATTTTTTTCTCCTGCCTCTAGTGGGCAGTGTGGACCTGCAGCGTCCTCAGAACACAGCCGACAGTGACCGGCGCCTCGTAGCGTAAACATGTGCTAACAGGTAATGGAACCTTATTAGCATGCTAATCCGCATGGTGCTAAAACAGATTTGAAAAAACGTGTTAGGTCAGGTGACCACCATGAATCCGTCCTGTAGCTTGTTAGTACTGACAGATGAAAAGAAGTACAGCGGTCCCCTGCGAAGTCGCGGTTCAGGGTTCGCGGATTTCAACCCTAATCCCAACTAATAGTTGTTCGCGGAAACCCTGGCGAATTTGTGGAAACCGCAGATATCCTCTTTTGTTTTGCTTTTTTCGTGGCAACATATACTTTTTTATGCATTTTAGTGTTAAATTATGAAAAAATATATAATTTACAAATTTTGTAACAAGGCAGGAGGACTGAAAGTAGCCAATCGGAGAGCGTTATCCGTTTCTCCTTGCTGCTGATTGGCTGCGGCCCTGTGACGCATCCCTCGCAGCTGCAGTCCAGCATTCCCGCATCAGAACAGTTTCCCGCTTTCTTACATTTTCTTTAAGGGTGGTGTATTAAGCTGAGTTTAAAATGAAATTAAAGTATTTTGGGAGCATAATTCTTGGCATATTTAGGGTTTACAATATAAAAGGCCCTTTTATACAGTTAAAAAAGGGCCTTTTTTAACCACGTTTTACAATTTGCCAGCACCCCTGTGAATCTCGGGGGTCGACTGTACAGTTTAAATGTAACATCGGTCAGAAGAACGTCCAGACTGGACCAGCAGGTTCCAAAAGGTCATCCTTCCTGATGCCTGAAGTCCCTTATGCTTTTAAAAAGGATCCTCACAGGGTTCCCACCAGGGACGGATTATGGGTTGTGTGGGCCCCTGGGCAGAGGCCCCGCTGGCCCGGTCCGTAATCCGTCCCTGGTTCCCACAGTCAGGAGACAGAAGCTGAAGTCAGTCATACACCACCAGAGCAGAACAACAGCAGAACCTCTCCCAAACAGACTGTCACCTTCTGCGTATTCACTCCTGCGGCCTGGTTCCTCCTGAAGAAATCTCCATTCTCTCTCCACATTTCCATTAGAAGTTTGAGTACAAATGACAGACTGTTGGTGGAGGAATGCTGAAACTTTGTCACAGCCAGGTGCTGTGAAGAACTCGTCGAGATCCTGTGCCAGAATGGCTCAGACTGTGTTTGCACTTGCGGTGCTCCAGGAGAACGGTGGTTTTGGTTTCTTGTGAAAGCATCTTGGCTAAAAAGACTGTTTCTGAATGCGTGCCCACCTAACAGCTCTGCGCAACCAGGAGCTGTGAGCTCAGTTTGAAAGTCCTTAAGAAAGGAAACATTTCAGATTCAGATCAGTAAAAATCCCTTAAACCATAAGGAACATTAAGAGGAACCGAGAATCAAAAGAAGAACCTCACTGAGCACATGAGGAAGAACCACAGAAAGGAACTGAGACTCAGAAGGAGAACCTCCATGAGAGCGTGAGTGAATGTGTACCGTGTTAGAGAACCTGACTCTTCTCTCTGTGCTGACACCAGCAGGTCATCAGTCTTCAGTACAGCGTGAGCATCACTGGGAAACCGACCGGCGCTTCTGTGGAAAAAGACACTGCGAGTGACCAGGAGCGGATCCGGACGGGCGGCGGCGGACGGGCGCTGGAGGTTCACGACTTTGGAGCGGTGAGTATCGTCCGGCGTCGTGAAGCGGAAAGACCCTTAAATTCAGGAGAACTCAAACCGTTTCCTTTGTCTCACTCTGAAGGGAATTTCCGCCATCTGGTTTTCGGAAGAAGGAAAGTGTTTCATCAGAACCCGACCCAAACACCTTCCCGGGCTGGACGTCCCGCAGGAGGGTGCGGAGGAGGCGCCGGGGCGGGTACGGACCTCACGCCTCTCAGGATCCTCTCTGTTCACACCGAGCCTCTGCAGGAGCCGCGTAGACCCGAGGAGACCCACAGTGGAGCAGCTGGTGGTCAGGAAGTTGCCCCTGCGATCGGAAGATTGTGGGTTCAAGTCCCAGGACACTGCTCCCACACACTGCTCCCACACACTGCTCCCACACACACTGCTCCACACACACTGCTCCCCACACACTGCTCCACACACACTGCTCCCACACTCTGCTCCACACACACTGCTCCCACACTCTGCTCCAAACACACTGCTCCCCCACACACTGCTCCCCACACACTGCTCCCACACTCTGCTCCCACACACTGCTCCCACACACTGCTCCCCATACACTGCTCCCACACTCTGCTCCCCACACACTGCTCCCACACACTGCTCCCCACACACTGCTCCCCACACACTACTCCCACACACTGCTCCCGCACCCACATACTGCTCCCGCACACACATACTGCTCCCCACACACTGCTCCCCACACCCTGCTCCTGCACACACACACTGCTCCTCACACACTGTTCCCCCACACACACTGCTCCCCCACACACTACTCCCCCACACACTACTCCCACAAACACTGC
>JBBIGA010083697.1:0-11545 GCA_037576975.1 Alestes dentex | reverse complement strand
ATAGGACTAAATGGAGACAGATGATTCGCTGTGGCGACCCCTGAAGGGTAAAGCCGAAAGAGAAAGAAGAAGAATCTTTATGCAAAGACGTACTGTCCAAAGTTGCCACAAAATACGCCACTGCATTCTACACCACAAAAAAGACATTTTGTTGTTAACGCATTTACTTTTTGTTTTTATTTATGCTTGCATGCTCCTCCAGTTGTAAAACCACTTCATTACTCAATTGACTTAGGTCTTAATTGACTCATTAGGACTGTGTAGGCAGGTCAAGACATGATTATTCAAGAAGATACTGGCCCTCAACAACCATGGACCTCTGCACAGTTGGCTGAGGATCTGAATATGAAGCTACATGATGCCTATAAGGCTGGGTAAGGCTGTAAAAAGATTTCCAAAGACCTCCAACACACTATTTCCCTGGTCTGAACTTTCATTGTCGCATGGTACTCTTCTAGTACAGAATCAGCAGTGTCTTTGTTTTACATGGCTTAGTTTTCATGTGGAAATAATCTCATGCATGGGAAATACATACATGACTTTCAGTTCTCCCAGGACACTTACAACAAGAAATTATTTTACGAGAAACACTGGCTGATGGTACACGCTGAAATTGGTCTGCTACACTCGACAGTACCCCAAAATACACAAAGGAACAAGGAAGGCGCTACGGCAGTAAGGACGCACTGAAAATGGTGTGACAGCTGCAGAAGTGGGGCCAGTGTGGAGGAAGGACTGCTGGACCAGCAGCCAACCCCAAGAAATCTGCATTTCCCACAATAATGCTTGCCAGTGTTCTCTCAGTGGACAATAAAATGGATCACATCAGAATTCCGAGAGCTTCACTCCATAGTGTGAGAGATTATGTTTATATGATTACAGAGATTTGGCTGAATGGAATCATCATAAATATATAAAGAGACCATGATTCAGGTCAAGTCAAGTGAAGTAGGTTTATTGCTATTTCACTGTACACAGTTAAACAAAACAATATGTCTCCAGGATCATGGTGCACAAGACAAAAACAGAAACATCACAAGACTACACAAGTGCAGGCGGGACAGGAATACACAGAGTGCAAAGACAAATAGAGAGCAAGAAAAACACAAGAGCAAAAAAACAACAGGACAACATTCGCAGTTGAAAGTTACAGAACTAGTTTGAAAGAATACATTATTATAACACACAGTTGTTAAGTGTGTAATAATGCAGATCAGAGGTAGATGGGCTAACACTACACAGAGTAGACAGAGAAGCCTTGCCCCCTCAAGTGCCGACTTGAAGGAAACTATAAAAAAATTCTACAATGCAATCAGTGAGCAACAAATGGCACAACCCAATACATTCTTCATCACTGCTAGAGATTTTACCCAGGCCAGTCTCAAGTATGCCTCAACAATACTCTACCAGCATGTGGCTTTAACAACAAGTGATCACTGTGGCGTGTTTTTGGGTGGGCTTGTAGTCTGTCATGGTCTGGAAACCTTGCCACAAGCACTGTGTGTCCCTATTGTCTGTAAAGTGGCTGCCTATACTTCATCTTTGCTGCAATGAAGCTTTTAAGATCTTTAATACGTTCCAGTACAGCCAGAGTGGACTTTCCAGTCAGCTAGGGTTTCTGGTTGCTCTTAGCCTCCTTTATGTCTGTTTTGTTATTAACACTAACTTAAAGAACTTTTACAGCACCCTCCTAGCGTAAGAAATTCTGACCTAATGGTTGTATTGATGCTTACGTACGAATGCACATGAACTATGGGTGAAACAGGCAAAACCGATTCTTAGGGAAGTCAGAGTGTGGCCACACAGTGCCATTCCCACAGTGCAGGACTGATCTGAAACCACAGCATTGACTTGGAATAATACACAGAGCCTGTCACTGATTGCATAAACAAGTGCACTGAGTATGTGACTGCTTTGAACATCATCAAGATGTGCACAAACTGGAAACCCTGGCTGGTTGGGGAAGTCCACTTGATGTTAAAAATCTGAAAAGTTGCTGTCCCAAATAATCTGCCCGGGGGTATAAGAGTGGCAGAGAGAACATAAGGACAGAATCTTAACAACTTAACTTTACTTCTTAACTTTACAGACAATGCTGCAAGTGGCAAAGTTTCCAAACCATAACAGATAACAAGCCCGCCTCTCAAACATGCGACAGTGACTCCTCCCTTCCTGTCATTTTTACACCCACTTCGAGGCCTCTAATGATACCACAGTGCAGAAACTGACACCAGCACCCACTGCAACTGTATCCAGCCAGCCTTCACTAATGCTAATTCCAAAAGGCTCCTGGTCCAGGTATCATACCTTGATGTGTTCTCAAGAACTGTGCAGAACATCTGAAGGATGTCTTCACAGACATTTTAACATCTCCCTCAGCCTAGCAGTAGTGCCCACCTGCCTCAAGACTACAACTGTCATACCTGTGCCAATGAAACCCAGGCATTAAGGCAAATCTGGACAGTTCACATATAGAAACAACTGGTCCACAGATGACACAATGTCCACCACCATCCACCTCACCTGTTCCTATCTGGAAGAAGTCTTCGCCAACATTATTACACGCTTTTAAGTTGCAATAACTTCAGTTCTACGTGACATAGGAACACCCAAAAAAGTTCAGCATGATGTCTGACACCTCAAGCCTCAACACAAACTGGGGGAACTTCCATATAAGGATCTGTTTTGCAGTATCATGATGATTTACCATTTGTTGGGCTTTCCTTCATGTTCTAAGGGTTAACTTCAGTTCAGTCTTCAGGGCCATCATTTCACAGCAGCTGGTGGTAAAGCCAAGGTCATTGCAGGTGGGCACTGTCACCTGTAGCTGAATCTTGCACCGACACAACCTCTCCCTGAATGCTGACAAGATCAAACAAATTGCCTTTAGCTTCAACAGGCCTGCACAGAGCTCCAGTCCCTGCTGACCGTGCATGACGTGACTGTGGGGAGGGTCTGTAGTATCAAGTGGACAATCTGTCTTCGACCATTAACAACATGGGCATCATCAGGCAGGCCAGCAATGATTCCTTCCCCTCTGGGACCAAGCTCATGCAGGGCTCATGCACCTTTGAATGTGTTCTGACATACCGAATCACTGACTGGTTTGGAAACTGCACAACTTCTGAACGGCTAAACAGGATAGAACAGTGGGGAACAACATTGATGCCCCTCACCAATCGCTGCTGGAGATTTTCAACCAGCACTGCTCCTGCAGAGCCTCTAACAACATCATGGACCACGATGACCCCTCCTATAGCCTGTTTTCTGTCCTGCCATTGGAGATACAGAACTATCTGTACCAGGATCATCAGGCTTGTACAGTTTCATAAGCCAGACTGTGAGGATTATGAACACTCTTGCCCCTACTGGACTGAACCATTAAGTCCTCTATAAGACCAGACAGACACTTCTTTTCCGGTGCAATCCTTTTCATTTTTGGTTTCTAAAATACTATGTATTGAAAGTATAAGCTGCTATACTATGCTATACTGCTATACTATGGCCATAAGAAACATACTGCCTTTTCCTTCCAAATGTTTGTAAAGGCAATTTACACTACATTCGCTTATTGCCTCTCAGGAGGTGGCACTGCAGGAAGGTTTAGGTGACACTGCAGTGATCGTACAGTCTGCTTCATGCATTGCTGAGCCATCTGAAGGTACATTTATTCACAACCTTATGATTTGGCACAGGAAAGAAGAATTGTCGACAGAAGAGTGGATTCCACTAAATATCAGCAAACCAAGCAAATGTGACGCAGTCAGTCAAGAAACCAAAGCTGAGATAAGGTAAGGCTTCTACAACAGGACAATGATCCAACACATACCCAAGAATCCACCATAAACTATTTACTTCTAGAAAGTAAGATCTCAAACATGCTGCAAAACATAAAAAGTTACTGTGCATTAACCTTTGCAAAAACATGTCTAGTTGGGAAATATTTTTGGATTCCTGGATCTACTCAGTTTCTTCAAAGTTTCAGGCCAGATAATATCAACTCCAAATGTTCAGACATCCTTACCTCTAACAAGCAACATTTCAGTATGATTTTTGTTAGCTTGTGTGTATAAATTCATTTTAACAAAATACCCAAGAAGTTCAATTTTAGTTGATTCCAGTTAAATATAATTACACTGAATTCAGACCAGTTCACTGTGATTTATTTCAGTTAGTATTGGTTTACTTCAATTCAGTCCAACTTAGTTCAGTATTGTTGTACTATATACAGTACAATGCAGAGAGAGATGCTGGTAGACTGAGCTCTGGGTGAATGCTGCTGCTGAGAAACCCAGAGCTGAGTAAAAGAGTGATGCATGAGAAACTGTGCCAATGCTACTGCCATTAGCATTGAAATTAGCATAAGTGATGCATCCTCCCCTGACCTACTTTCTCACTGTACTGACAGAGGTCTACTGTCAAGTGACCGGTGCAGAAGACCTTAAATCATGTACTCTGTATGTAAGAGTTCTGTTATAGTTTACTTAGCATGTAGTTTCCATCTTCAGTGTCTGTGACATGCCAGTTTAAAAACATCCACTTAAAAACACGCTGCTGTGTGGGAGGATTTACTCAGCACTGGGTTTAGGGTTGTATCAAGAGCCTATTAGTCAGGAAAGGCTCGAGAAGCAACATGAGCAGTGGCTGCACGTGTTGAACTACAACAGATCTGCACGGAGGGAAGCTGGAATCACAGACAGCACAACGCCAAGGGCTGAAACGCAGACTGCCATTGGTTGCCCTTGGCAACAAGGGAAAAGTCAGTGCAAGGGCGCAGAAAGCATCTGTTCCTGAGTTCCTGACACATATTTATGGTCATGTCTGATGTATCCAAAAGTCTGCATTACCATTAATACGCATGCATGAGTGCATGTTTTCATATGTAGAAGTTATGAACATGACGCAGTAGAGCGTGTGGAACAGTTGATGGAGCTGCTCTACTCTCACCTGCTCTGGGGTCTTAAGAGAACCTTCCTGAAGTTGTGACATTCTGAGGGAAAAACATTTCTCCAGTTATTCAATGAGTACATTCTGGCAACTGCCATCATAAAGCCTATCCACTCATAAAAAGGTCAAATTTTGTTGGATAAGTTTACTCAACTTTTGGGCAGTGGTGAGCCATGATGTCCTCAAGATGAGAAAACTCAAATAAACTAGTGCAACAAGTTTGCCTGTAACACTAAACTGCTTTCTTTTCTTTCTTTCGTTCTCTCTCTCTCTCTCTCTCTCTCTCTCTCTCTCTCTCTCTCTCTCTCTCTCTCTCTCTCTTTCTTTCATTCTTTCTTTGTTTCTTTGTTTCTTTATCTTTTTCTTTGTTTCTCTTTTAATTTCTTTCTTTCTTCCATTCTTTCTTTCTTTCGTTCTTTCTTTCTTTCTTTCTTTCTTTCTTTCTTTCTTTTCTTTCTTTTCTTCCACCTGTTTACAGTGTCTGTACTGTATTCTGAATTACAGTTGTAATAGAAAACAGGAAAATACTGTAATTTTCAATCAAGGCATTAAGTACTGGCAACGAGATTTCCAGCTTTCTACCATAATCTTTACAGGGACACTACTATAATATTTATTATAAGAACAATATTGTAATTATATAATGCAGTGGTCTACTGTAAATGTCTGAATTTACAGTGAAGTCCTGGTAATGGTTCTGTTTTAAAGTGACACTAAGCGGTGAAGCGAATCACAAAACACCACCATGCTTGGACGAACAAAACAAGTAAAATGAAATGTATGAAAGTGAAAAAAACACTCCTGTGAAATGGGCTGTGGATGAAACCCTCATGCTGTGACGCTCTGCCCAGAGAGCTTCAGTATTTACAGACATGCTGCAGGACTGCACACAGCACCACTCTTCTAGTCAGTTTGTTTCACTGTAAACTGGTCTGTAGGTAAAATAACACATTCCAGCTGCTTCGACTTTAGGCTTGACCTGATTCTCCTATGGACCAGTTTGCAGCGCACAACTGCAAGCATCTCCACTGTAATTTTACATTCTACATCAATGCTGTTGCTACCAATGTGCATTATTTTCTTCTTATTATGTACAATAGTCTACCCTGTGCAATACCATGTAATTATCTTACTCAGTGCTAAAACAGTACCATTATGTGCATTATCATCTTCTTGTACTTATGTGGTCTGCTATGTACAATATAACTTCTTATGTCAACATCACTGATCTCTACTACATACTCCTACAGACTCCTAACCTATTCACGTAACTGTAAGTTATTTATCTATAGTATTTATACCCCAGTATTTGTGTATGTAGCTTCAGAATCAGAATCAGAAAAACTTCCAACTCCCTGACACACCAACATTTCAATTCGAGAACAGCTGAAGTAGTTGGATCGGATGTGTTGGGAGCAGGAAAAATCACAAAAATGTGCAGGGTACCACTGATTTGGGAACCACTGCTCTAGAACAAAGCATTTCACATCAAATTCTTTTACTGACTTTGTTCTCATATTAATGACTGTCTTAAAACGAATAGTTGATTAATCAGTGGAATTTTCTCTTCAAAAACCTCAAATGCATCAAATAATAGGCGGATAGAATGAAGTTCAATGAACACAACATTGTAAGGCAGCCACATGACTTTCTTTCTTAAGTATAAATCGTTTTCCACAGTGTTAAAGATTTTCTGCGGTTCTGGAGGTGCAGTGTTTTGTCATGGCAGAAGCCGTGTACGGTTTTGAACTACACACATTTCTGCAACCCCATTGTTTGGAGGCCTCTGGTGTTTTTGTGCTGAAGCCTGACTAATCCCTCACCATGTCTTTGCATGTGATCTTATGCAACAAGAACCTTTTCTCATGTAATTTGAAGTTATTAAATTCAGGAGGAAAGTAAATGCCAGTGAACTGGCTGTGGTGGCGGTGTAAGTCTGCTGGCTCTGGCGTGGAGCTCTTTCAGGCATAATCTCAGCTCACACTGATCAAAATGGCAAGGCATTCGAAAATTATATGAACTTACTTCTCCCAGTCTCTCCCTGCACTACCTCCTAACTTTTTATCTCAAAGTTATAAAGAGATTCTGAGGAAAGAACAAATGACATGAAGAAACCCACACAGTCAAATTAAAGCACGCGGATAATGACCTGACTTAGTGTGTGAACATGAGGCACACAGACAGTTCATGTGTTCACAAAAAAGTGTGTGTGTGTGTGTGTGTGTGTGTGAGGGAGATACTCTCTGAATGATCTCGTCAGAATTCTGGGAGGAGAGGGCGCAGGCTGATTTCGCAGCTGGGAAAATTGTCCATTGAGTTCTAGGGCAATTTGAATACCTTTTCTGGTCATCTTATTCTATAGCCCAGAACAATCAGAATCAGAAAGCTTTATTGATCCCACTGGAAATTGCTTATGCCACAACTACACAGACACACAGAGACACGTAGATAATAACAACAAAATATAGTGTAAGTCAAATAAACTCTCCAGAAATATTAAGAACTAAGTACACTGAAAATGCTAAGAACTAAGTACACTGTGCTATGTGGTCAGTAAGGAGTGAAGTGAAAGTGATCATTCTGTCATACGTGAACACACCACAGCACACAGTGTGAACAGTGTGAAATTCTTCTCTGTGTTTAACCCATTCACCAAGTGAAGCAGGGGGCAGTCAGGAACACAGCGCCTGGGGAGCAGTGTGTGGGGACGGTACCTCACTCAAGAGAACCTCAGTGGTGCCACTAGCAGTGTTGGTATTTGAACCCACAGCCTTCTGATTGCGGAGTGAACGCCGTCAACACTAGGCCACCAGCTGCCCCCCTGTACACTTAAGGGAAGCCTGTGTCTGGTCTGAACGAACGCACCGGAGCTGCAGCACTGATTACCTGCTGTGAGGGCGCTGCTCCGCTCCTGGCTGTGTGTGTGACTCTGTGTGATCGCGTCCATAATGTCACTTTTAGACATCCGCCTCAGCAGCACCACCGCCTGCTTCATCTCCGGCTGCTTCTTCCTCTTCACCACGTGCGTCAAAGGCTCTTCGTCGGAGCTCTCACCAGAGGGTGCTGAGACACAGAGAGACAATTCACAGAATTAACAGAAGCAAATTGTGGGAAGATTAGTTATAGATACTCTCATACACTGTAAGTTATATATACTTTCACAAAAAATACAGTAACGATGCAGACAAATGAAAAAGTGGAGGTTGGTAGCCTCTTAACATGATCAGCACAAAAATAAAAACATGTTCCTTCATTACAGTAGGAGCGAAATGCACACGACACATTTGTGGCCTTTTTTAAATGCTAATTTGCAAAATTCAACAAATTTCCAGAATCTGAGGCATCTGGTCGTTGGGAGAATCTTTAGCCTTTAGCTCTGGAGTGATCCAAGGCCTTCTGACATAACTGCGCAAGCGATTCAGGCTTCTGCTGGGAGGGAGAAACACCGCAATAGAGGAGATTTATTGTTAAATACTGGCAGTTACAACTTCAATGACACAAATGGGGATTAGGATTATAAAATAAGATAAAGCATTATTAGTCCCACAAATTTGTAAATTACATTAAAAGGTAAAGAGAATAAAAACAGGAAAAAAAAACCCAAAAAAAGCAATGAGCGGAGCTGCCGAAACAGTCTGCCACTCGCTGGGCGCGCCAGATATATTCTGAAATATATCTTTATATTATGTTTTCATTATGTTTGTATTATGGGGCAGCTGGTGGCCTAGTGGTTAGGGAGTTGCCCCCTGCAATCAGAAGGTTGTGGGTTTGAATCTCAATTGCTAGGGGCACCACTGAGGTACTCTTGAGCACGGTACCGTTCCCACACACTGCTCGTTACGGCACGGCACCCCTCGTTAGTGGCAGCCCCCTGCTTCACTTGGTGAATGGGTTAAATACAGAGAAAGAATTCCACACTGTTCACACCGAGTGCTGTGGTGTGTTCACATGTGACTATAAGGGGCCACTTTACTTTATTGCATGTGTAAGGGAAAATCAATATAGTCACTTAAATTCTATGGCAAATCAGTATATTCAGTTTGTGACTCCTACATTTGAATGAGTCTTTCTTTAAATACCATATTAATGTGATTCTGCTGACTAATGATCAAGGTTGCAAAGTCAGGGCACAGTCACATGATTAAATCAAGGTTGTTATTTGTGCAAACCTTATGTTTCCTAGATAAAGGTTTTAGATAAAGTGTTTTGTTCGAACGCAGGGGAGGCGCTGTGGTTTCTGCCCACAGTCATGGTCTTTTTGCTACTACAAGAAGTCCTCTCTGCACAGGATGAGTTTAGAGAATCTGGGACCACCCGGGACGAACGCTCTCTCCTTCTTAAGAAGAAATAAAGTCTTTGTTCTGAGCGAAGAATTTTTTGTCAGTTTGCTGATTTCCTCACCCCCGTTACACATGTTATAGCGATCAGTTGTATATAACTAACACTGACATAAGTAGTAATATTTCACATGGTAAGACTATCGCACATAACGCAATAATTTAGCAACCCCTCTACGCCCCGTCCAGCGGTTCTCAAACCTTTTCTCTCATTCCCCACTTGGCAGGAAGAAATAATTTCACGCCCCACCTCAACTAAAACAGTGACAGAAAAGTCTAGGTGTAATTTTACTTCATTTAGATAACAGTGAATTCGTTAACAGTTTCTTCAGTTAATTTTTGTTGTGCAAAAAAGCAACAACACTCACTTTAAACCACTTTCTGTGACATTTGTCACTAAACTGCACTTTGCACTTTGCACTTTGCCAGAAATGCAACAATAAAGTTCCGTCTGTAATGTTTCTAAATGTCTTCTTAAATTTGTTAGGTCTCATGTTGTCAGCTGCCAATTTTCAAACATAAAGTACAGACGGGTCTCTCCTCACCTCCTGCCACATTAACCGTGAAACCTAGAGCAAGATATGATCCGTCATATTTCTTTTGGTCTTTTTTTTTTTTGGCCGGTTATCGGCACTTGCCTTGTTTCTCTCAGAAGCATCACCTGTTTATCTTTTAGAGCCTGTTAAAAATCTGTCCATTTTTATGCTCTGACAGCAGTGAATGAACAGATTGCTAACGCAACCGATGTGAATTTTTTGTTCCGCTGTGAAAATGACTCGGATGTTAAACATCGGCTCTGTATGACTTTCCCCCAGGTCTCTTGCGTCCCACCTGTCGTGACTCTGCGCCGCACACTTTAAGAATCTAATGTGCTCACTCTCATGACAAAAATTCTGCAAAAGACTGATATTAAGTGTGAGATGCTGCTGATTGCCACAGTCTGTGAGGACTTTCTAAGTCATGTAGTGCAGGTTCATGTACTTTTGGCTCCGCTGAGTTGTCTACCTTTTCTCTCTCTGTCTTCTTTCTTAGGGCGCCCTCTCTTTCTCGGTGTTTCAGGTTTGGAATGTACTGAAGCCATTCTCCTGGTTCCCCCTTTACCTACAACGAACACAGTATCGCATATTCATTTCTGGCACAAGTGCAAGGGCTTCATGAGACACACAAAATCTGAATAACTTTCCACAACCAACTTGGAACAAAACCAATGCTTGTGAGAAACTATGGCTGCTCAGTTATCCAGTCAATCCTCCTGAGGCATGGAAGGGAGCAAAACTGGGGTTTTCAGGTTTTGCTGTAAAACGCTAAGCCAGATTCTCTGAATTTCAAGACGTCTGCCCATCCAAGCGCTCTTCTGAAATGAAGTGTATAAATAATAATACGTTTTATTTACAGGTGCCTTTCTGGCACCCAAGGACACCGTTCAAAAAGTGCCAGTAGATAAGTAGATGTTGGAGCACCGCTGTGAGGATTTGATTGCATTCCTCCAGCAAGAGCATTCTTTAGGTCAGGCACTGACGTTGGACGATCGGTTACGGATCACAAACTTCATTCCAACTCATCCTAAAGGTTTTAGATGGAGCTCCATCACTCCAGAGAACACAGTTTCACTCCTCCACAGCCCAGCGCTGGTTATGGGTGTTCCTCCACCTCTCCTGAAATATATTCACCAAACCCGGGTGGTAGCATTCACTACACTTTCAGTCCAATGCAGAGTAATACAAAGGACTGGAATACTGAACAAAAAAATGCAATGTTTAGATGAATTTTTGTGCAATAAAAAGGAGAAATGTGTGCTTTACACAGTAAAAATTTCTTTAAATGAGTCTAAACTGTCTTATCTAAGCATACGTTACCATTCAGAAGCTGCTATTCTAACAATGTATGTTTAATGTATAATAATAATTCACACTACGTGAATTTAAATATCAAACTGTTCACCAAAAGTTATTTGTACATATTTTACAATCTCCAGAGCGTTTCATTCTATTGGTCAATCCATTCATATCGTTGCTCTCGGCCGAAACCTTATATGTCCAAGACGGCTATTTTTGAGGAAACTCAAAAAACGATGTATATTCTAAATAAATGAATACTGTGTCATCAAAATTGGTGTAACTATTTTAAACACTTTTCATTGGTTAATAATTTTACAGACCCACGTGGAGACTGACCAGTAGTATCGATTTATGGAAAAAAAAAAACAAAAAAAACAAAAACAAAGAAAAAAAGAAGACCAAAAGTGTAGTTCCGAGGTTTCC
>JBBIGA010083686.1:0-11545 GCA_037576975.1 Alestes dentex | reverse complement strand
AGTAGTGTATGTGAAAGAGAGTAGTAGTGTATGTGTGAGACCAAGTATGGATAATGTCCTATACGGCCTCTCATACATATCTGCTTGGTACTCAGTGGGTCCTGCTACTTCAGAAATTGACAGAAAGCATTGTTTTGCTCATACCATTAGCTGGTTTTCATTAGTGTCTCTCTCCTCCTATGTGTTCGCGTGTTTAAAAGTTCCTTGTCTCTGCTGTGTGCTATTACAGTTGAGATCAGTTTTAGACCTGTCAGGTCATCCATCCCTGAAATTTCACACAGCAATGCATGGAAGTGTGTAATATTTCCACCCGCCATGCACACACGTCCATGCGCGCACACACACACACACACACACACACATGCACTGGTCAGTCATAACATTAAAACCACTTACCTAACATCAACGTTATGGCTGTTAGGTTTAATTGTTTGGTGAAACCACTAACCCCCCTTCCACTATTTTTATCTAATCTTGAGGAAATGCAAAGGCAGAAACAAGCTGAATTGAACAAAAAAGCCAGTAGTGTGCAAGTTGACTTAATTAGCATAGGTGAAAGAGAGGAGCTGTAAGGTACCTGGGGAACTATTGCCTAAGTGGATGTGATCTTGCCCTTTTAAAGCTGAATTCTCCACCCCCAGGTTGCAACCCCATGCTGATCAGAGAGGTTCCTCGCTAAGCTCTGGGCCACTGCTAGAGCGCATTTGATTGGTGCTAACCTTTCAGGCTAACTGGCTGAACTTATTCTGCGGGGTATCCTGGGGACTGTCAGACGGCTCCTCGGGTTCTCATGCACTCCTTCTTTTTCCCCTCCCTCTCTTTAGATCTGCTTGCTGTGAGAGATCAAGAGGCTCTTAGTGGAGAACATGAGAACATGAAGACAATATGGAGACCATGGAGACTGGCTCTTTTGTACCACAGGTTAGTAAGGCTTTTTCAGCTTGGCGTTTTTAAAATTCTGTGTTCAAACAATTGCATTCAACTGTCATATTCAAACACAGTTAGCAATCCCACTAGATCCCAGGTCCAAATGAACAATTCCTGAGCCCTCATCCTCAAGCATGTTATGGCATGGTACAGACAGATCACACTCACCTAGTGTTGCTTTCGTCAACGAATATTATGACAAAATATCGTCGTCAACAAACATTTATCACGTGACAAAAACGAGACGAGACGCAATGTAAATGCTGGTCATGTGACGATAACGAAACGAAACATATGTAATGTTGACAAATAAGAACAAGACTAAATGTGGTTTACAAAATAAAAACTATGTTGAAATGTCTTCATTTTCGTTGACTAAAACGAGACGAGACATTATATCCTGTACGATAGGGAGGGGAGAAAAAGAGTATTAGGATGGTCGACCTTAGAGTTGAACAGCGTTACGTCCCAATACTTTTGTCCATTGAGAGACACTGTGAATTAAATATATCTAGAGTGGCAAAAGTATTGGGACGCAGGACCATTAAAGTGCCAGGGGGAGAGAAATTACACACACACACACACACACACACAGACAAACAGATGTGAGGACTTTTTATAAGTTTTACAAATGTCAGTTTTATGGCACTAGACACACACATTTTCATTTTATGTGTGTGTACTTCTAAGTTCTAACATGGTTGGTTGGCAAAATAAATGTCATAAATTCAAATCAGTGTATCCGTTTCTAGAATAGGTGTACAGTATTCTTGAGTCTCTAAGGTAACAATAATATAATAATAACACAACCTTGTTTGAATTGTGAAATAGGTTTGACTAAAAGAAAACTGAGATTTTGTCTATTCTACTAAGTACTTATACTATATTGACTGGATTGCATTACTAAAAAAAGAGACTAAAATACAACTTTAGTTGACTAAAACTAGACTAAAATGTCATGCGTTGTCATTGACTAAAACAAAAAAAATTGTGGATAATTCTGACTAAAATAAAACTAAAATGCTCAAATTATGATTTAATGAATAAGGAAAAGGGTAAAATTTCATCTCACGTTCAAACTCCTAGGATATCCGGTATTAGAAATAATTTACACAACAATACAGCTTTATCAGAAGCACTCGGGCATAGTTACAATTGATAAGCCATGACTGGACAGCAGGAACTTAGGAGGAATTTAGTGAAAGAATACGCCGTAAGTTTGATTTGCAACATTTTCTTTTTATTCCATCATTTTATTGCACAATACCTTCCAGGAAAGTAGTGGAGTAAAGAGTGGAATACCAAGCTCTTGGTTTTAAGGGCTTGTCAAGGTCCTTACTTATAACCCATTGAGATGTGGCAGGAGATTAAATAGGCGTTTCGTGCTTGAAAGTGTGGATAAATCCCTTGTGTGGATAAATCTGCAAAGAAAAGTGGGTGGAAATTCCTACTCCATCATGTTAAGGACAGATCACCAGTTATAGGAAACATTTATCTGCAGATGTACATTTACATTTAGCTGACGCTCTTATCCAGAGCGACGTACATCAGTGCTCAAGTAGTCCACATCTGTATCTTAGACCTGTAAAGCTAAACTTAAGTCAACATCCACTATTCAACCAAGATACTGCTTGCTTGGTACCTAAACAACACCTGTCAAATGATACCTAAACAACACCAAGGTGCTACTTTAGCAGATGTAGCTGCTAAAGACAGAACAAACAATTACAATGCTTTGGGGGCAAATATTTTTTACATGGGTTGCAAAACCTATATAGAACTATGACAGCAGCGTCCATATGTCATTATGAATGAGGCAACAAAATTCAGTCCAGCACTAATACTCATGTGCCCATTCTTGATAGACAGATAGAAACCTCATGCGGGCACCAGGGGCCGCCCTTTTCTGTTCTGTTTAGGTTTGGTCTTTTATTTTGAAGGCTGATCACACCGGTCTTGTATTTGTGTTCTTATTGAGGTTTTTGAGGTTTAGTTTTTGTATTTAAGTTCGGTTGTGGTGGACCTTAGTGTCGGTCCACCGTCATACATGCCTGAATTGTGTCTTCTCCTTTCTCCTTTTGGTTTAGAGTGTCTTGAGTTTTGTTTCTGGCCCTTGTGCCTGTTGTTTTGATTTATAAATAAAGCGCTATGAAAATGGACATGTCTATGTGCCTGCCTATGTGCCTGCCCTCATTCGGGAGACGGGGGAACCATGACACCTCACTTCAGTCATTAACATGACCAGGAACGTGCAAAGGAATTTTAAGGGGCCATTGCTCTGACCTGAAAAAAGGGAATCCCATCCCTCGAAAAAAAAAATCACAAAGACTGTATGGAGAACAGAAAAATATACCGTGTCTTTATGAAGTCTTTACCTTGCTCCAAATTTACCTGAAGCTTTAAAGGAGAATCCTCCTACTGGGGGCCATTTCAGTAAAAATCTTGAGGACCTCTCCCTTGTCAATTTCCATTTCCCTTTCTATGGCCACCACACTGATTTCGGAGCCATGGTGCGATGCAGCTAAAAGGGAAACCAACCGGCTGAGCTTTCAGAAACTAGCTACGTCCACTCACTTTGCCTATAAGTTTATCGAGTGGAAGTGAAATTCGATGGTGAAGTAACTAGCCTCAGAATGAGACTAACATTAATGTTACTGCCATACGCATTTCTCTCTACCTTACATGAAGCGTTTCGGGGTGGTGTTTTAAAAAAAAATGCACACAGTTTACCACCTTTCATCTCAGTGCAGGGGAATGGGCCATTCAGGGACCAGCGCTAGGCTGTGAAGCTGTTGAACTGCTGCTGTATGTGACTGAGCTCCGCCCTGCACGGCAAATTAAAAAGCATTTTCCTGAAGAAGATGACTCTCTTTTCCTCTATGCGTGGCGAAAGCTTGCACTATATATATGTATATTATATATATTTCTAAGAGCTTTAATCAAATAGGGCAGGCAGGCAGTTGCCCGGGCAACCTTAGCCCTGCCCTGTGCACGTCCCTGAACATGCGTAGAAAACACCATCTTATCCACTACAGCCTTTTTGAAAATAGTTATTCATAAAGAGCAAACTTATGAACAATTACAGCACTGGATGAAATAAATATTGCAGTCACTTATCACTCTTGCGTGCACATCATGTGTAAAAGTGCCCAAGCTATTCAGAAATCTGGCACTGGCTTTTGATAACACCCAAATATTCAAAAGGTCTGCTCATGGTAATTTTAATTTACATTCACCAATATAAGCCTTTCATGGTAACATGTCAGCATTTATGAAGGCTTAATTTAACACGCATTAGAATGCATTTGACTCCAGGCTAAGGATAAGCTGATCAGATAATGGATGAATGGTTGAAGGCTAATGTGACTTATAGCCTTATGAACACTATCCTTTGGTGGTAGTAGCCTAGTGGCTAAAACACTTGCCTGTAATGCTGATGACCACAAAGTCGCAGATTAGAACCCCCACTTTCTACCATTTTGTCCTTGAGTAAGACACTTACCCCTCAGTGTCTCCAGGGGGACTGTCCCTGTAACTAAGAAATGCATGTCGCTCTGGATAAGAGCATAAACCAAATAACCACAAGGTAGAACCAGCTACTAAACTGGCAGCTGAATGTATCTGAGCAGTTCAACTCAACTGCCAGAGTACACAGCACTCCCATTTTTTTTTCTCCGGAGTCTTCCATACAGAAGAAACAGGTTTGATCGGAGGAGCTGATTCTCGCAGCTGCAGGAAAAGGGCAATGTCCACTACCCCACCTCCCCTTTTGCTTTTCCCAGAACATGTTTTTGGTTTTTTGTATTTTTTTCAGAGAGAACATATAATGATGTGTTTGCAAATGGAGGACGGCGAAAGTTCATGGCTATTTGCTGTTGCAGTGATGGCTTCTTGAGCTTTAAAAGCTACATGTCTTAGTCAGATCCATTCCAGGCACATTCCATCTGAAATGAAATGTCCACCACTTTAGACAAATGGATCACTGCAGAATACAGTCTGAATACAGAATAAATCTGGGAGGTGGGGTGCACACACAAACACATACACTCACAATGCTTGTGCATGTTATGGAACTTCTGTAGTCCTGAAGTAATCCTGATGTAATGAAGAAAGACCTTCATTTCATTGCATGTTTCTTGTGATTGTGATTTTCATTTAGTGCTCTGGGCAAGAGCGCTTGCCAGCTTTTTGATTGGGAGGGGAGGGTGTATACATAGATTTGGCAGATGATTCCTCAAGCCTGTTGAGTGAAGCATGAAAGATGATGAAGTGAGGGAGAACAAAGCAAAGCCTCTATCTCCATTAGCATCACATAGTTTGTGGTTCGCAGGTGTACTTCCAATCTCTTAATTTACATCCAAATGATCTTCGGCCAGACTGGCCCTAAAGCCACTGCTAAAGCCCATCAAAGCCATGGGGGCACAGGGGGGGTGAGGGGTTGTGTTTGAGGGGGTGTTGTTTTTGAGGGAGTCCCAGGCCCTGTGGCCTCATCAAAAACTCCCTATTTGTAATTGCCATTCTGCCACTGCAGTAGGGAGCAGCAGAGGGTGCAAAATGAGTTTCTCAGGCTGGGCTCATAGCCAGAGTTGTGGTGATGGTGAGTGTGAGTGTGATTTAAATAATATACTGAATCAATGCTTGAAGACAGACAAATAATATTCCTGTTATGCCCAAAAGTAGCTCATCAACTCTTCTTTAGCTTTACACTGGAGCTACAAGGCTAATGCTGGAAGGCTGGAAGTGCTGGAAGCTAATACTCCACCAATTAGCATTGTGCTAATTGCATGTCTAAACCAACGTACATGTCCCACAAACCATGTCAAGTTGCAATGTATGTTATATATCAAAATGGATTAAAGATGCATAGCTAGTGGGTAACTTGGTGGTGGTTATTTATTGAAGGTATAATTCATTTTATACTTACTTAATAGCACAAAAAGATTTTACACTATGAATAAAAAGCCTAGAGTTTTTATTCTGTAATATCAGAACCCAGTTGCAGGCTCCGATGAATATAAAGAGTATGTGATTATCTTACAATGACCTAAATGAGTTCTTCTTTTGTGGATTTTCTATTTCTCAGTTTGGAGTGTAAATTTTAAATATGGATCAACAGCTAACACAATAAAATTGCTCTTTACTAAACTGCATAAGTTATTGCATATCAGCTCACTTACTTTCTATTCAGTGATATCCAGTCAACAGAGGCAAGAAAAATATCAAGACTTTCACCTTTAAAATTTAAGTCAGTTTTTCTTTAGATTTTCTTATTCAGTGTAGTATTCCAAAATTTGAAGTGATTTTGAATTGGTAATGTATATATGCACCATTTGAAGCCAAGCCATGAGTTAAATATGACCGAATAAATGATTATATATTTTAATGTAATTCTGTTTCCTACAAATGTTCCTAAATAAGTTCAGTTATGTTTCATTAATGTTTAAAATTTCAGATGGCTGAAATTCCAATAGCTCCTTCATGGTTTTAATTTTTTTAGAGTGTTCGGCACAACATAAAAAAACAGCAAGCGGAAAAACACCTTATTTCTTGAAAAACCTTACATCAGCCTTTATATAATGTAGTTTGTAGTCTGTAAGAAGGAAAGAAGGTTTTTGGCTCATCGGAATGCTGATGAAGACTGCTGAAGATAATAGCAATGGTTCAAGAGGATGGGGTCTTTCACACCCTCTGCTGGCTGTTAAAGTTTAAACATTTGATTTCTGACCGGGGTGACAGGAGCATATCACTTTTTAAAATCATTTGTTTTTTTCCCTGGTCAAATAGCCAGACAGATGCAGCCAGAACCAGATGCTGTTTCAGACAGTGGGTCTTGTGTGTGTGTGAGTGTGTACAGAAACTCGATTCTGAACAGTCTGAATGGTCTTTGCTCACTATGCCAATGCCCTTTAGCTCTAATAAACTGGTTGCTCTCTTCTAAGCACACACACACACTTTTCCCATTACAGCTCTAAATCTATAAATAATAGTTCTCTTTTAGCTGCAAATTTACTTCAACAAGGCATGATCTTACATAATTTATAGCACAAGAAAATGAAACAAACATGAAGTGCATTTTTTATTTTATTTATTTTCTCTGTATTATTTTATTATTAATATAATTTTCTTCAGGACTGCTTCGAAAGGAGCCACTGTTGGAACAGTGAGGAGGATTGTAGCCCATCAAAGTAGCTTGGAATGAGCTGCATTCTACCATCTCCCTTCTCTTTCTTAACCCGAGACAAGAGAGCACAACTGGCCTAACTCTGTCTCGCTCTGGGTGAGTAAGAATTCCCTCCCTCCCCGATCACTCACAATTGTGACATTAGTTAGGCGCACATGTGTATGTTAGGTTTTGAAGCTAGCTAGCCTAGAGAGCTACAGTGGCTAAGCTTGGCTAAATTTAGTGGATTTAGGAAGTCTGCGTGGAGTCGATTAAAATGCAGCTCTTAACCCCTTTTCACAGTGGCTGTTCCTGATTCTCCTAAAGACTGAACTATGCAATATTTATTTTTTCTTCCGTAACATTGGTATAACTGATTTCAGTGGAATAGTATGATTTACATTACAAAGGCTGCAGATGTGCTGTCTGCTTTTCTCATCCTGACCAAGGTGAGAATTGTTTGCAGACTGGGGGGGTTTCTGCCCTTCCATTTCACCCCTCATTGCCTGCTAGTAGCTCAACAGAATCACAACATTACACACCAAGAGGCAGCAGTGTCCCAGTTAACCTAATTTCTAGAAAAAATATCTGAGTCAATTTCCATTCCACTGGATGAATGGCACCAACTCGGGACGTACAGAAAAAGACAACGGGCACTTGCTCAGAGACCGCTGCTTGAGTGTGGGGAGTCTGCTGTACACTTACAGTCCAACAAAAAGAGAGAGCGAGAGATAGAGATCGTGAGGTGTGTAAGTGAGGTTGTGTGTGCAGGTGAAGAGATATAGCAGAGAAATATAGATACTGCCCTCACTATCCAGGCCCTTCCCCCTAATTTTGCTCTTTGCTTTCCTTGGTTCTTTTGTCTAGCTTTCTTTTTGGTAAAACACTGAAAAGGCAACACTGAGTAATGTAAGATGTAATTAGCTCTGCTTGATTTTGAGCTAAAAATTATGAGCCCTTTTGGCCCTACACTTCGGTACCCATGCTGTGTTAATGTCCTGGCCTTGGACACTCCACTAAACGAAGCAGAGTTGGCATTAAAGCAAATGTTTACGACAGAAGCAGGATGCAGAGCTAATTTTCCAGCACGGAAGTCCGTATCCCAAGAGTGAGAACATGAATAACTAGGATATGTTTCCAGAGGATCTCAAAGCCCAACATCTCTGGATGATTGCTGCTGGCCTGAACCCACAAATGTCAGCTAATGGTCCGAATGGTCCGTGTGGAAGTGCACAACTGAATAGCCTTCCTTTGTGAACCCTCTACCCTGACCCTACAACACAGCTCTTCACTGTTCTCTGCGAAGGCCGACATTGACTTTAGCACTGGAAAAATGGCTATCCAGTCTCTTTTGGATGAGCAGTCACAAGAACTAATCAATTGTTTTGAATAATCACCAAATGAAACTGACCGCAAAAATAACTTGTGAAGCATGTTGGAATTGTGGTGGCCTAGTGGGTAGGATAATTGTCTCTGGACCAAAAGGTCATGTGTTTGAATCCCACCTTTAGCATATGCACACTGGGTTCCTGAGCAAGACCCTTAACCCCAAGTGCTCCAGTGAGACTGTCCCCTGTACAAATTAAAGGTTCAGAAATGGTAACAATATACTTGGGCTGGTGTTGCTGTTGTCAGTTATACACTTTAGTGCTATTTTGCCCCAAATTTCTCAGCTCATGAAATCATCAGCTCTGTTTTGTTGCAGTGACACACACAAAGCGTCAAAACCATGTTTTACTTCTGCACCTATATGCTGGAAAAGTTGCTGGAAATAATACTTACTTTATTTAATCTATGGCGTGTTTTATGTTTTAATTACAGGCTCTTGTACCTCCGCCTTCCTTTGCTTTGAGCGATCAGGTTGATTCTTCTATCCATTATGAAGAAATTGGAAAAAAAAGAGGAGGGTTGTAATTTTGGACACACTTCTCTGCCTTACATGGAAAGGCTTTTTGCAATTATGGCGTTCCAGATTTGAGAACTCGTTTAAACAGTTTTCGGCTCTGTGAGACAAACATATCGAGGCTTCCCTGATTGCAACCACCCAACTGTTTATTTATGAGGCAGAGAACTGGAATGTTTTTTTGTCAGAAAACACCCAAAATAAGCTTATCCAACCACTGAAGATAGAACTGACTGAACTTGAAGTGTATGTTCTTGTCAGCCCCTTACTGGTTTCACAAATCAGACTGGCATGGATTATTCCTCAAGACTATTGCCACATTAGGTAGTAACATTAGTGTAGCCCACTACTCTACAGTATATGCTATAACATGCAGAACTAACATGTAGCTTAGTCAGAAAGGTTTGTATCAAAACCCAAGATTCTGAAGGTTCTAAACAGCACCCTATATTAACATTTTTAAAAGTGGAATATCCTCTAATTTTTCAGTGTTGCAGTGAGAGAGACAACAACTACTTAAAAAAATGTAAAACAAGCTGGGGTCATTTGCTAGGATGAGATGTCAACTTTGCAGGTGATGTGTGTAGTGGGGTTGTTTCTTAAACAGGGTCCATCAAAGTTGCACTACGCAAATTTACGTACCCTAGTTTGGAAAAATGGAAGTACTTTTCAGCTCTGGCAACTTTCTGTTTAACCAAAGCTTGATTTGGAAGGGATTTTCTGGGGTCCTGGGCTAATGTCTCTCTGCAATTTCATTTCCATACAGATCAGCCTTGTCTCCTTCCTGAGAAAATGATAGGCTGCTGAATGACCTAATGTTTCTCACCACAAAAGTTGTAGTCTCATCCATATACATTCAGAGAGATGTTTCAGGCAGATGCCACCTTTAAAAGGGGAAAATGTTTACTCACCATATCTCCTAATTGGCAAATTCAGGTTTATTTAGATTTAGCTTCCATACCATACCATACTCTTCTCTAGTCCTGTTAGATATAACCCAATAAACCCAGTAGTTTTCTTCTGTATATTTTTTTCTGTCTGGATGTAATATGCCTTACATCATTGAGGAAAAGAATGGAAATTTCTTCACATATGTCCCCTGATCGACTAATCCAAGCCACATAGGGTTTAAATCTGCTAGTGTAATTAAGACACTGTTTAATTAAGGTCCTTAGTGATCGTAGCACAATTAAACTACGGTCTAGTCCTATATCTAGAACTGCCTAAACCTGTGATCTAGGGCCCCAGGAGTTGCTTTTCAATTCATGCCTTCAAAGGAGAGCTGTTGAGGCACAAAAGGACAAAGTATTTGGCCATTGTTATAAATTAAGCAATTAAGATGTGATGGAAGTAGAGACTTTTAGCCTTAGTTTCAGGGGGCTGAACGCTGCACCAGATCAGCTCTGCTGTCTCTGCAGGACACATTTATACCAGGAGATGCAGAGCACCTAGGATCATCAGAGACTCATCTTACCCCTGTAACTGTCTGTTTGAGCTGTTGAAATCAGGCAAAGGCTTCAGAAGTATTATGGCAAAAGACTCTTAAACAGGACACGATACCAGAACTTTAAATGATCATTATAAGACAAACTGAACTCTATCTCACTTTATCCCAACTCTATTTATCAGCAAACTAGCCCACTGCATTTTACAGTACATTAATATTCTATTCTATTACACACTGCATATAACTTGTTTCTAATTGTAATGATTGTTTATTTTGTATATACCTTTTCTATGTATGTTTATTTATGTTTAGTTTTAGCCTTTTAAAAATTCTGTATTTTTTTTGTAAACTTTATTGCTCATGGGCCAACTTAGGGGCACATTTCACTACATTTTATACTTGTATAATGGTGTATCGCACAAATAAAGAATCCTGAATTCTGATCTTTACAAAGGTGGGTTAAGCTTGGAGAAATCACAGCCATTTTTCAGAGTCCCTCCATTTTCAGAGGCATAAAAGAAATTGGACATGTGACTGACAAGCAGTTTAATGGCCAGGTGGCAAATTCCCCTTTTTTATTCCATGACAAGATAAGTAGATAAAAAGTCAGGAGCTACTTCAAAGCATTGATTTTGCTTTTGGTAGTGTCATGGTTAGTGTACCAAGTTGATACATGTGCTAGAATCACAGGTCAAGATTTTGTTAGAAAAAAATGATCAAAGGGCAAAACGGGCAAAATAAGTGTAGAGTCAAAACAAAATACTCTGTAAGGTACACAAAGGGTAGATTCACATGCTAGCTTGGAACCAAACAGCGTGGATAAAAAATTCTCAGGGTTGAACACGAAATAAAACGAAACACAGTGAGACACACACTAGTGCACACAAACACTCATGGGATGATGGTGACTGGACAAAGGGCACAATGGGACAGCTGGCTAAACAAAAAAATAACATATTTTCAGTGTCCTGTACACTGAAAGCCCGGATAAGTTGAATGAACTTGTTGGAAACTGGTTGCCCTAAAAAAGGTAAGTAATGAATAATGAAAACTTGAGTAAATTCTACTTAAATGCTTTAAAGAATGTAATTGTTAGTTTAAGTTCAAT